>CAXAKX010000105.1:0-92454 GCA_963969525.1 Ontholestes murinus | reverse complement strand
CACCAGATCCGAATACTTAAAACCGTACCCTCGAATTTACCGACTTAGAATAAGAAAGCCCAAATTACCCAAGCATTGCTATCCAGAAATTCCTCCATCTAACAAAGCTCATTAAAATATTTAACTAAAACTAACCAAAGTCATCTCATTCATTGTAGAATCATAGAATCACTACACCTTTCAAAATTTCCACCGAATACATCAAATAACCAGAAATAATTATAAATTATACTACGTTCACTTTTAACAATAATTACTTTCGGAACAGCAATGGGGAACCCTCTCTCATATTTTCTTGCTAATATATTTCTAAACCATAGAGTCGCAAGCCAAACATACAATCCCAGATTACCCTAAAACTTGGTATAGATATGTAACTGACACTACCACGATAATAGAATATACTTTAAATATTAGTAGTTGTGAAAATACAATCAATACATTTTTTGATAGTATTAATTTCACATACGAACTAGAATTTAATGACAAATTACCCTTTTTAGACATCGTAATATTAATTCTATATATTACGATGATAATGGATTATATTTTCAATCAATTATCACATATAAATATAAACTGTCGACATGTAACTGTATTAATGACAGACCAATATCAGTTCGCTTGTCCGAAAATTTAATGAACAAAGGAACTAAATTTTATAGTTGAACATTATTTGAAGACAGACACAATACTAAAACAGTCAGAATATAACATAAAGAATAATATATATAACAGATTATTGTACGTCCCCCAAATTCGATCAACAACCAAATAAACTTTAAAAACAATTTTACCTTTAAGCAGCTTTTAAAAAATAAAATTTAAAGTAACATTTAGGTAAAGAAAATGACCTCAAGCAGTCTTATATATATTTCATTGAATGTTCAAATTACGACCTATTATAAAATTATTAATAAAATAAAGCAACCACAACTTAAATATGTTAGAAACAATTCACATGAAAAACAGAAAAACAGTTTACTTAATTCTGATGTAACCCCACTTAGTAATGTTTTACTTAATTAAATTAATTGTCACGTAACTCAAGATAAAATATCCTGTTATAAGAATAAACATAATTACGTGCTCAATTTGATTATCTTCATTATCAGGTAAAAATTGAAATTATACTATAACAAAAAACATAAAACTCTAAATGGGCGAAGAATGAACATTTTTAGAAAGTAAATTAAGAAAAAAAAAATATATTGTTTATTTTTATAATATTTATTTTATTTATTTGCTTGTAAAACATCAAATAAATTTATATAAAGCAATTAAATATTAATAACTACTGGAGTTACAATGTTTTAGTTTAGTGTTTATATCATGAATTAATATTAGAAAATATGAGCTGAACATATTATATATGTAAGTTTTAAAAATATATTATTGAAAATAATTTTCTCATACATAAATCAAAATATTCATACACATACAATGTGTTATTTAATATTTAAAGCATTCTTATTTTTGTGAGATAAATTATGCACTACATGCATAATGCACTATACTTATGATCTAGTTTATTTATCTAATATTTCACAATGAATATGTATTGTACAATGGAATTTAATAATAATTTGTATCCATATCATGTAAAAAAATTAGTAGCGACTTTCTGCGTCTTTAACTGTATACTTTCCCTATATATTTTTTTAAATTGATTCCCTTAAATAACTGTTAACGTTATGTCTATGGAATTGCCATTGTTATAATAAATTGGCACATTTCTTTCTTCACTTTGCCGAAATTTCTTCTGATGTGCACTCGAAGGGTGGTGACGTTAACGGCCCCTTCATAGCCCTAACATCAGTATTCTATAAACGCCGCGAACTAATATTTCCTAGTAAGCCGCATTTTATGTCTTCATCTTTTCGTGACTTTCTCTCCAGTATTGCCACATTAAAGTTGGTTGATAGGTATGGCGCAGGATTATGGTTATGACTCGTAACGAAAAAATAATAACTGGAGATGAATACACCTGACGTTTATTTAAAAAATAAACTTAATATAAATTCAACTATAGAAATATTTCATACACCAAAATTTGTCAAATTTTTAAAACTTATTTCTATACTAAATAATGCATATTTTATATATAAAATAAGCTAACCACGTAACCTATTTCGTGGTTAATATTACAGTTAATACTATTTAATCTACTTCTTTAAATGTTATGCATATTTTGCATTATATATTTGTTTATCGATTGATTTATGACAACAAAACTGTCTTGAATTATATTGTATTTGCTTTATAATAATAGATATATATTATTAGTAAAAAAATAAAATTTCAATATTATCAGTTACCCTTATTAAAATTTATCGGTCTTTAGTTCATGGCCGAATATAGTAGATGTATGTATAATTTTGATTATAAAACTTTTTTTCAGGTGCAGTTTCAAATATTATTATATGCTAGACATCAAAGAAAAAGGTTAAACACTAAATCAGTTTAAAAAATAACCGACCCTTGTTACGTTTTAAAATCCCAGCGTGGCAGGAATAACTCACCCCTTAATGGAAACTAAATCATATCAGTGTAGTAGTCAATTCACAAATCGAATTTTTACCTCATTTATGAAATAGATTTTCTGATAATATGATAAACGATGATGTATTTATTTTTTAAAAGAATCAAAACGATAATAAACGAATTTATAAAACATTCAGCTATCAAATGGAATTCAAGATGAGAACAATCGAATCGAAAAATGGACGCAACCGCCTGTTGGAATGGATACAGACGTTAACAAATGGTTACTCTATTTCACCCTCCCAGGAAAGACATGAATCTTAATGGTCTTAAAGACTGCACGTCCGTGGCCCATTTTATACACCTTTCAGCGTTTAGACGTGCTCTATTATATCTATTCTATTTACGATACTTTATATCTAAACTGTATAATTGAAAAATTAGTTATAATCAATCAAATGAAAATAATTGGATCTGATAATTTGATAAACTATTTATAAGCATTGTATTATTTTGTTATATTTGCTAACAGAGTGTATGATTGAATCGTGGCGTTAAAATCAATAGAAATCGATGAGGACTCCGTCGCTTCAATAACTAAATTTATATTTACATTTCCGCACAAAGAGAGAACGGAAACTAAACCCATGTCCCAAACATGGAATATGATTTTATGTAAATAATATTGATATTGATATATTGAATAATATTTTTGGAAATATAAACATTTATAGATTGAAAATAAAGTATTCTACTTATTTGTCACTCATTAATATAAATATAACATATTATTTATTCAATTACAAGAGTGCAAGGCCTGAATTACTCGTATTTTTAAATGTTTCAAAACGATCTCATTAAAATGTATTATAAAACTAAGCTGCATTAATTTATTTTGCTACTATAGCATTTACAATAATTTAATAAATTATTTAGGTAAAATAGTTTATTGAATTTAAAACGGTAATCATATATACTTATTCTTACAAATTACACTATATTTAAAGCTATATTTTTGTAAGTATATGTATATTATAATGTAGTTCGATTTAGATTTATAGTTCATTTATTGATATTTTGTACTGGTTAATGTATTTGTAAATTTTGTTATTGATTATATATTGCGTAGGAAGATATCCCTTGTCATATTTATTTATTTAGATTTTTTGCTTCCGAAACAAACTTTACATCCAACGGACCCAATTTTATAAATGTTTAAATATGTTTAGCTTATTAAATAAACATAACTTCAGCAAGGGTTGGAAAATAAATAATAAACATCAAATAATATTTGAACCTGTATTACAACTTCAAAAATTAATATAGGAGAACGTTGACTTTCCTTTAAGAATGATTTGTCGTTTACATAGAAATAAAACAACATAAAATTACGGTCCTATACTATAAATTATATGTAAAATGATTTCAACATAAGTTGCTAGGAATCAACTGCTATGGAATAAAAGAAATAAAATACATCAGGGATGCAAATACTAATTCAGATTAGGAATATATTATTTGGTCCCGTCTTACTTCATAAACAATTTATAGTATGATTAATTGATTAATTAATAATAATACCTCTGGATGGAAGTAAGAAATAATTAATGTATTATATTAGATTAGGATGCGGCCGAGAACATTTTATTTGTATATTAAAGTTGTAAATAACTAAGATTTTCAAAATGTGTGTTTATTTTCACTACAATTGTTTCGCAAATTTATTGCTTCTTCAGGTGAATGAAAGTTTACAATAAAATTATAAAAAACTTAGAACTATATATATATATATATATATATATATATATATATATATATATACATTAACACTATTGGCACTACGGAGAGGTAAATATTTTAAGTAGTGGGGAGTAGTAACATTTTAAGTAGAATAATAAAATAATGATATGGGCAATAGATAAAATGATTATTTATATTTCTAATAGTAATACACGTAATTTTACAAGAACATAACAATCCTTAAAACTCATGGGGATATGAAAAATGGTGTTTTAAGCATAGCTTAATCGCCCAATTGCATTTAGTTGCTTGTATTTGCTAATGGTGGTTTAAACATAGTTTAATCGCCAAATTGCATATAGATACTTTTATTTACTAATACTAGAAGCTTAAAAGCGTAGTTCATCCTTGCCACTGAAAGTGGAAATAAAGTGACAGTTTATCTTCGTTCTCAATCTCGACGTAGTACATAAACAAAAAGCGAACTCACTAGATAAATTTATTTGATACACATTCCTATTTTCATGCTTTATGTTGGTATCTGGTAAATGTTTCTCAGGCTATTTGAATATTATTTGCGTTGTTCACGCTTAATTCAACATAAAGCGTAACATTTCCTAGGGCTGGAAAAATTGTCCATTTTGCAAATGTTCCTTGTCGCTAAACGTCAACCCATTTGTAGGACCTTTTAGATTTATTTTACGGTTTTATATGCTAAAGAAAATTTGAATATAAAATCCATTGTTGTTTGAAGTTTTTTAGTATTAGGACAGATAATGATTCGCTTTTATTTATCCTTCGAATTGATGAGTGCACTATTATACACATAATATTATCTACACGAGTAAAATAATTAACACAAAAATACAAATAAAATGATTTCTATTTTGCACTAATATATTTAATTTTTAATATATTTTCCTATTATACTGAGTGAGACAAACATCTTTATTTATTATTAAATACAATCATTATGAACAATATAATCGTAATTGATTTTTAATAAGGCTATCGACCCATGGTCTTTCTGCCAGTTATTATACTGATATATAAATAATATAGCGTTATAAAAATAATAAATAATGATTACTGAATTAAAAACTAAAATAAAACAATTATTGCGTTAGTCTCTGTTATATTGTTAATATATTTGTTAATGGTATATTTAAAAAAGAGAATGGTTGCGACAGTTACTACGTGGTAATCCATACTTACACTGAATTTAAAAATTCACTATGTTTTAACCACAAATAATTATTGTAAACATATTATATAACGTGTAGGCATAATTATATAAATCTAAACAACAAAGCACGATTCGAGTCTCGACGTTTTATCATCATTATCAAGTGATTAAAAAATTGATGAAATTTTAATTTTATATTAACTATAAAATACTAGATTAAAAATGGTGAAAGATTAGTTCGATCTATTCATTACGAAAATTTACTGACATATTACGGCTCTGTTTAAAAATTTCCAGTGACTCCAGGAGGTTAAGTATAGTGCCTTGTTGAAATTGTGTAAGATTTTTAGATTATTTATATCCGGAAATTGGTGTTGAAAAATAGCTAGAGTTTTGATTAAGACGAAATTCACAATGATGTTTGGAAAAATGAGTTGATACACTTTGACGACCTGCTTGACCTACATACACACTATTGCATTCTGAACAACATATCTCATACACACCAGATTTTTTAAGAGGATCGACTTTATCTTTTGCAATGAATAGCATGTTTGATAATTTTACGGGTCTTTAAGGGCTACTTGATGATTCTGTTTTCGAAAAATATTTGCAATCTCTTCGCTGGTTTTTCCAAATATGTGAGTCATTCCACTAATAATATTAACTGAAACTACCTATATAATGTTTTATATACAGACGTCAACGAACAATGGGATCTATTCAATCATTTGTACTCTAATAAAATAAAGTTTTCCCTAAAAAACTATAAAAATAAAGTCTAAACGAACAAAAAGCATACCATCTTCACAGGAATGCAATGCAAAAGGGAGTTTGGCATTCTATACGTCTTTTCTCGTCCTAATCAGGAATTAATAAATATTTCATGTTTACATCTTTGGTACATCTTGAATGACTTGTAATTGGGACCCAATAACTTTGTTTTACCACTATATTTTTAAAAATTACAGTGACTATAATTTTGACTGTAAGCTAGCCATTATCAAATTAAGTTCAATAAATTATGACGATAAAATTCAAGAAAACAATAGAAGTATATTTATCAACCCTTTGACAGAAATAGAACGCCTGAATATAATCTTCAAATTAAGAACCACACTATCCTGTGGATTTGATGATATACCAAGTATAATATATACATTATTTTTACATATAGAAATATCAATTAATTTAATGAAAATAGTCATTTATAAAAAGAAGAAATGAGCTTAGAAGCTGAATAATGGCCGCCGGAAGAACCCCAACAAAGATTCTTCATGAGAATAGGCTAAATGGGTCAGAGTGGAAGAACATTTTGAAGAAATGAACTCCGCCCGGGTCTCTTCAATTAAAATTTTAGTTATATTATTTCTAATGGTATGTATTTTTGATTAACTTATGAAGAGAAACAAAGCAAATAATAAATAAATAAATAAATAAATAAATAATAATAAAAGAGACTGCAATTGAAATAGTAGCTTCGCTAACTTATATCTATATAATTCATTATCAAATGTATATTCCCTAGTAAATTAAAAACTTACATTATTAAACCCATATACAAAAAAGGAAATGCAGATAATATTAAATACTATCGCCCTATCAGTCTTCTGCCGGTTTTCTCAAATTTTTTTAAACGCTATTATAAATCTGATTACAACTTTTTTTAGATCTTGTACCACAATTAATATAATGCAACATGGGTACACAAAAGGCAAGTCAACATCAACAGCCATTTTCAATTTCGTAGACAACATACTAAAAAATCAGAAAAACGAGAAATTACAATGGTCATATTTATCGACCTATCGAAAGCATACGATACAATAGATAGACACTTTTATTGCTAAAATGCGACTCTTCCCGAAACTATTACACTAGATAATGAAGTAACAAGGCCAACTAATTTAACAAATTTCCTAAGAGTTATTATGGATAATAAAATGAATTGGATATATCACATAAATAGTACAGAAAATAAATTAAATAGTATCATTCATAGTTTAAGAAAACTATCATAATTCCTAAACTGTATTATACCCGCATATTGTGCCAATTTTGAAAGTATAGACGGTACGGAATTGTATTCTGGGGAGGCAAAACTCTTGCAAACAAAATTTTCATAGCACAAAAGAAGGCAATCAGAATCACGTTTGGTTTAAAATACCGTCAATAATGTCGCGAATACTTCAAAAGTAACAGCATCTTAACATTTTATTGCATATATATTCTGCAAACTATTATGTTCTACCACAGACATTCATCATTCATCATTTAGTAATAGCTCCTAATAACAGGTGGGGCAAAAGTCCCGCTACCATTTTGATTGAGCGCCGTCTTGGTTCTGCAACGTTTAGCTCAGTTTCGCTTTAATCATTGTGTTGTGTAGACGTCCAAATATAATTGTGGATAAATATACGCCACAAGAACGAGCAGAAATAGTGACAATATTTATTGAAAACAATCGTTCCATTATTGCTACTCAGCAATTGCGTCAAAAATATTCTAATCGTTCGTTGCCTCACAGTGGCCAATTTCATTTTGTATTATGTAAATTATGAAAATAAAGATATATTATTATTCCTTGAATTTTGGAGGCGTTCACTTTGTAGTACATTTTTAATGAATAACAGAAAAACGTTTAACTTTTGTATACTGCTTTTTAAAAAGTAGTATAAAAAAGTTAAACGTTTTTCTGTTATTCACATATCATTATTATTGTTATTATTATTATGATAACGATTTTACATACAAAAAATATATAGTCAGATTACAACAACATAAATATAAACACAATAATAAACCCCCTTCAGAAACAGATACGAGCAAAATCAATATTTCAAGTTCATTATTAGATTTATAATTTTAACAGAAATAATTTTTTATAGCAAAGAAGTAAAATTATCATCTAAAAGATTCAAATGTCGAATACACTTACTATTATGGCTGAACTAGCGTTAGTTTGAATGCAGCAATGTCAGTTCGGATCAGCAATTGGGCGTGTGACCGGTACCATTCGCCACTGCGATTGACGCTTTAGAGTAACATGCTTATTTACACAGCCACAAATACACAAATAATACGGTGGAAGTACCACGTAGTCGATAGCCAACTACTGCTACAACTACTAATAAACACTACATAAATTGAAAATAACATCTATTTAATTAATTAGATTGTTGATTAAAACGCTTGGCTTTTTTTCAATTCTTTTTATTTTTTCCGATTAGTTTCGACTGTACATCATTTCCAAGACATTAGACATTATAATATTAAACATACCCTCTGAAACAAATTTTTATATTTTCCAAATTGTAAGTGTAACATATTATTTTGTCTTTAAAATTTTAAACCTTTTAACTTCATAATCACACAAAATTACCTACGATTTAACGAATATTACATCCTGCCAAATGATTTAGCAAAGAGAAATGCACAAAGATTACTTATGGTACAAATTTTCATGAAACAATTAGAGAAACAAATATCAAACTTCCTAACCTTTAGAAACTACGTATATTCGTGAAGATATGTAGACGATATACTTCCATTTACAGATAATTGGAAACATTAATTAAAGAAATAAACACTCTAAATAAAAATCAAATTAACAATAGAAACAGAAAAAAATAACTGCGTCAACTGCCTTCACCTGACAATAACGAATTAAACAATGAACGCGATTACGTAATTTTTAGAAAACGAACATACCATATACAAATACTACTATTTACAATGATTGATTTTATCTTATAAAACTGGCTGCATACAACAATTTAACACCTAGATTAATAAATATGCTGATATATGAACACAATTATTGAAAATAATTAGATATAATTCACCTATCAAAAATAGATTTTCTAAAGAAGTCAATAATAATATTTTAAATAAAAAGGAATAAAGGAACAAATTATGCATTTAGTTTGCCCACAAATTAGAGACGGATAAAACTATATTTTTACTATACTTTCTACTCAGAAAATTGCAAAAGTTTTTAAAAATGAAAATGTAAATATCATATTTATTCAAAAATTATAAAGAACCTAATGTCAAAGCACAACGTAATGGGATTCATATGTTGATATAAGGAGACTGTCCCAAAATATAGGTAATAGGACAGGCTTTTTCCAGAAGAATCGAGAAACATGCCTTCAACAGCAATAATAAAAGAACGTCTACATATACTATCGACCTATGGCCGGAGAGTATTGGTTTAATGTGTATTTTAAAATTTTACACGAAGAAGTAAACAGACGGAGAATAAGTTTCATCGAAGGTCATCGGCTTTCAGCTAAATGACCAAACAGTCATAAATATTTCCCCACTGCTAGATATTTATTTAGAATTAGAATTATTTATTTATAATATACAACTATAATAAATATAATATACAACGTGTCCACGTAAGTATGCAAAACTTTTGTATTATTAATTTCTCAAAAAATGTATTCTTTATAAAAGTATTTACTTAATGTTAAACATACAAAAAAGAGAAAACAAATGACATTTGACGCTATATTAGCAAGATAATGAACAATTTTTACAACTTTTGCACTTTTTAAGCGAATTTTATTAAGTATTTTCAGTTGGTGCTAATATGTGGCGATAACTATAAAACATGTAGAGAAGCAGATGAAATTTTTAATGGCAGGCACCTTGTAAAGAGAATCAGTTATTCACAAGTTTTAAGAATTTTAAAGCAATCTAAAAGGACTGGAAAATTTAAATTGCATTTTAGAAAAGAACGTACTAAACCGGTGAGAAATGTGAAGAATTCGTTGGATATCTTGCAAAGTGTGGCTGAAACTCCTCAAATATCTGTTAGAAAATGCGCCAGAAGTAGGATTGGGAAAGTCAACAGTACATAAGTAACTAGCGGCCAATAAGTTTAAAGCATTTAAACCAAAATATGTTCAAACTTTACAAGAAAATGATTACAAAAATCGTTCTGAATTGTTTCATAGTACAAGATCAAATATAAATTGATGGAACATTTCATAAGAAGGATCTTCTGTTTAAAGATGAAGCTACATTTACTACAAATGGTGTAGTTTCATCACAAAACTGTCAGAGGCAGAGTTTAAATTCAGAAATATATTTAGAATTTTTAAATATAGAATTGACAAATTAATTTGACATGTGATCTTCGGCTACAAGAAATTCTCTTTGATTTATGCAGCATGGATATTTGAATGAACAATTTAATGAGAAATTGATTGCACAACATTCAAGATTCCCATGGCTTGCTCACTCACCCGATCTAAATCCACTTGATTACATTTTATGGGGGTGGTTAAAAAACATTTCGAAAATAAAATTTGAAATGGTGTAAGATATTTAAGAAATCATCTCAATATTCAGAGATTTTAACAGAAAAACAAATGTATGCAGTATATAGAGAGAAGGGGATCACATCGAGTGATTTTTATAATCTATAAATCGGTAGTGAATTTGTTTATAATACTTATAAGAAGTTTAAAGGGAATATAAAACCAATCTTCAGACCGAAAAAAGAATTTACAATACCAATCGAATTAGTAACTCATCCAACGCATCCAAAGAATTGTGGATTATACTTAAGCAAACCAATGGCAAAAATGCATCCACAAATAAATCAATGGATTACATCATTAATGAACAAAAAGAAAAAATTGCTGAGCCACAAAAAAATGTTAATGCAATGAATAATTATTTCAGTAGTCTTGGTAGTAAAATAAATCCAACATTATCAGGTAATAATAATACTAATACACATAGTAGTTCAGGATCAATTTTTCTCTATCCAGCAACAGAACCTGAAATTGATGCAGTAATAAATGAAATGAAACAGACTACGATGGTATATCTATGTATGTCATAAAATATACAAAAGCTGTTGAAACAACTTAAAATTATGGTTAACCAGTCACTAGAGACGAGATATTTCCTACATTACTTAAAACGGGAAAAATTATTCCAATTCATAAAAGAGGTGACACACATCTTATATCAGAATACAGGGCAATTTTTATTATGCCCATATTCTCAAAGATATATGAACGTTGTATTTATAATACAATAAGTAAATATTTAGAACAACATAATACTTTATGCAAACAACAATATGGATTTAGGAAGGGCTTTACAACCGCAAACGGAATTTACAATTTCATTAACTTTGTTCTTACCAATCTAGATAATAACAAATATGCATATTCAGTATTTCTAGACTTATCTAACCACATGACATTTTATTAAGAAAAATACAATCATATGGAATTAGAGGTAACTATTATAGTCTCCTATTCTTACATAAACAACAGAAAACATATTACCTCAATGCATATTAATAATGTTCCATACACATCCACCATTGTTTCCCCAAATGTTGGTGTATCACAAGGAAGCGTATTAGATCCATTACTATTCCTTTTATTTATTAATGATATGCCACTCAACATCAATGGGCATATCACTATGTTCGCTGACGACACTACAATTAATATGCAAAACAACTCTTTACAAAATCTCAATGAAGAAACTAACTAAATGCTCATTTAACTAGATACCTGGCTTATTATGAAAAACTTGTTGGCTAACATATCTAAAACTCATATTATGCACTATAGAGCACCGATGGGCTTAACCAATGCTCATATGAATGGTGAATTAATTCAAGAAACTAAGGAGGTAAAATTCCTCGGTCTTATTATTTAAAATAATATGAAATGGGACAGCCATATCCAACACGTATGTTCAAAAATAGCCAAATACTCGTATTTGATATATTCAACACGAAAGGACATACATGATGGAGCTGTTAAAATAGTATATATGTCTTACTGTCAATCCCAGTTAACCTATAGCATAATTTTTTGGGGGTGCACGACAGTAAAAAATTGTCAAAAATTATTCGTTATCCAAAATTGGGTTTTTAAGTTTTAGTTTGCATATAGCGTAATAAACATTATATTTTATTTTAATTTACTATGGTGAAAACGCAAGAACGTGTTTCTGATTAACTTAGCTTACTGAATATTCATACAACTTTTTAAATATAGATGAAGGCATTATACTTTTTTGAATAGCCTAGAATTATAAATTGAAATCATTATTTGTATTACGCCTATTCACTATAGTTTGTTTCTACTTTTAATGCTGATTTACCAATAAAATGCTGTAGCCAAAATAAAGGAAGAAAATAACGGCTCAATCAACTTCCTAGATTTAACGCTACCAACAATGCACTTAATTACACAATTTATGGAAAACCAACAACTACGGACACCACAATACCTGCTGATTCAAGCCAATCTAGACATAATCAAAGTCACAGCCTTGAATGCATATATCCACCACCTAATGAACATGTCACTAGCAGATAAATATTATAAGAGGGATATGAATATTATTCATCATATAGCAATAAATAATGGATTTTAACAGGAAATTTAAAGAAAACATCACAGAAAATTTTATACGAAGGGACTATAGTTACCCAGGATTTTAAATTTGTAGCCTTGCCATATGTTTAAGCGCCGTCTACCTACTTCTGAACCCTCGCGCTTTAGAATAAGAGGGGGTGGCCGAGGCTACCAGCGCGGCCTAAACGATCTGCAAGGAAGTCTAACTGTAGCAATAATAGAGAATTCATGTATAAATAAGTTGTAAGTGTCCATTCAGTAAAAAGTAAAAGTGCTGAAACAAGAGTTTTTTAATTGACTAATCTCGCTGTTCATGCACAATCCACAAACATCAATTCAACACCATATACAAAATACACTAATAAAAGAATCTACAAAGCTTTATCCAAACACAAAATTAAGGCCATACCCATTGGATAAATCAGGAGTGTACCAAATTAACTGTGGATATTGTAACGGAATTTATATTGGAGAAACAGGGCGTAATTTTAAAACGAGATTAAAAGAACATAATAAGTCAATACAAAATCAAATAGCAAGTATGAGATTAACAGAACACCATTCAGGCGGTATTAAACCGATCCGTTTTCCGAAAAAAGGTATCGACTTAATCTGATTCAAGGATTAAAGATTAAGAAAGTCATTAAGATAACAAAATCACCGCTTAATAACCGTAATGAGACAGAACACACTATGCTGCTAGTAAAGTGTTCATTGCCTTAGCAGAGCACATATTCTCTAGAAAAATTATCTTAGTTCAAAAGCTAGCAGGAATGCAGAGAAACTCATAAAATATTAAGGAATATATTAAATAGAACATTAAGGTATCATTTATACTTGTTGAGCTACACTCCTATAACCATATATGTGTAATTTGGTGAAGAAAAACATGCTATATTCTATAATGTTAATTTTACTTTCAGTTGCCTGACATGTGTTTTTAAGTTAAAAATATCAGTAATAATCCAAACACGTATCAGGAAACTAAAAATAATAATAGGTAGTTGATTAAAAATTCGCTTGGTTCATATCACTTTTATATTTTGGAAAAAGTAAAGTGAAACGAACCAATTGAATTTTTAATCAACTACCTATTATTAAAACAATGTTTCACTTTAAGCGATTAATGAGAAACAAATACAAGAACTAAAAATAATAGTATATATTATGTAACCTGGCTTGGGTTTTATTATATTTATTTAGTTAAAGAACTATTATAATAAATATAACTAATGGCATTTTGTTTTGTACAAATTCAAGTATACAAAAATTTAAACTCTATAATTGCATTTTTTATATGATGAAATTTGGCCTTTAAGCATACACAAATTTCTATACCATTTCAAGTGTAATTTAAAAATCAGGAGCAGATACGAGGAAAGAAGTAATGGTTTGGCGTAAGATTAAATGGGGGGAAATCGAGGTGAAAATCACATATTCTCATGAATGCTGAATCGATCTTCGGATTCCGTCACGAAATTGGATAAATCGCGTTAATGTATATATTTAGATTAACAACCCCCATGACCCCGATCTCGAAATGAATAACACGCAATTTGGGTAAATAACTTGTTGCTTCACGCGTAATAAAATTCCTGGTGAATCGCGGAAATCTAGACAATCTTCTTGAAGCGAAATAGAGTAATTTAAAAACATCTTAAACATTTTTTATATTATTTATATATACGCGATGATAATTAAAATGAATTGTTGCATTTTTACAAGACTGCACAGAAGAAAAATAATCTATCCCCAATTAAATAAAAAGTTAATTGTAAACATTAACATTTCTATAAAACAACATAATAATACATATGCAGCAAAGCCTTAAATTTTCGGGTTGTTTAGGGAATTCGATTCTAAGATAAATTAAGTAAATAGAATTAGCAACAAATATATAAATAAATGGAATATTTTTCAATGTATATATATATATATATTATTATATATATATTATTATTATATAATATATATATATATATATATATATATATATTATTTAAAGTGCTGTTAATTCAATTGTTTTTATTTATTAATTTAATAATTATTACTGCTTATTGTATTAAACACTTTTAAAGAGTTGCTTAATTAATTTATTTTTTTATAAAAGCGTAGAATATCACGAAAATATTAGTAGAAAATGTTTGTTGTCTTTTTATAACTAACTTTAAGTAACTCTACAATGTTTACTCTTTAATTTATTTTATTTCTTTTAATAAATACTTACATTGCAAAAAAGTAAATTTTCTAACAAGATGAATACAATTCATTATTTTTGGATCACTAATAATGAAGACTTTCATGCCATAAAAAATAGTTATTTTATTATTTTTTATTTAAAAAATAAAAATAAATGTAATTTTGAACAGAGTTATTAACCTATTTTTGTATGTTTTCTGACAATTTTCTGATTGCAAATTTAACCTATCAATATAAATTACTTTAATACTAAAAAAATCAGAGGAAAAACTACACTGCGCGTTGCAGTATACAATTTGAATTGTTTGTATATTGCCGAATATTGGATTTACAGCAATTTATAAAAGCATTTTTGAACAGTAAAAAATGCTTAATTATTCCCATTGATCAAAACATTTTGAATATGACGGTCTATTGCGGTTGAAATAACATGAATGATTCAAACACACACAATTGTATTGAAAATATCGTTGGAATATGTGTGGTAAATTTCAGTGCCAAAATGAAGCTTTATTTGCTGTCATTTATACGTTTTAAAATTTTTCTTAAATCTAAACATAGAAAAAGAATTAAAATATGGTTCCTAATACTAATGATAAAAAATTAAATAAGTTCTTAAATTAACTAGAGGATTAAAATTATTTAAAAATAAAAGTAATAATTAATATAATTATTTTTAGCTATTCTGTACCGTAGTTTTACATTATTACAGTGCAGGAACTACAGAATCAACTAACAGTAAAACAACTACTTCTCGTACTAAAGTATCGCCAGGTATTTTTGTGACATCGGCTAATTCATTATTAATTATTTAAGTTTAAATAAGCTCTATTTTAAACTGGACTTTAAAGAAATCGATAAACGGTTTGACCTAATACTAATTTGATTTATTTTTGCAGATTTACTAAGTGTTTCGCATTTTAAATTATTAAAAATATTTAACATTTAAATAAATGAATCTTGCTCAGTAAATACCTTGGTAATATTTTGATCATTAATAAAAATTCTAAATAATTTTATAACTAATCAATTGTCTAAATTGATTTCGTTTTAATATAAGTTATAAAACCATTTCTCGTTTAATATGAGGCTTAAACAAATAACTTATTCGTTATTATTTTTAAAGAATAAAGATATAATGAAAATAATTCTAATAACAGTGTATAATATAAAGGGTGCACAAATGACACATGACGGAAGGACCACGTGGTCTATAGCCTAACACTACTACTACTACTACTATAAAGGGTGTCTCAAAATGAACTGACATTTTAATTTATTAAAAAACATATTATATTATTGAAAAATTACGAATGTTTTTATTTTAATATAAGGTACAAACATGGAGATTATGTGTGGAATACAATATCCGATAAATGGGCGCCTCGACCTTGTTTGCAAACGGTCATTCTTTAGACAAAATTTTTAATTACATTTTGGCATAATTGCGGACCAATTTCATTGATGGTGCATCTAATTTCTTCCTTGAGCTGCGGAATGGTCTGTGGATCATTGGAATACACTTTTTCTTTCAGAAAACCCCAAAGGAAGAAGTCTAATGGTGTCAGATCGCACGATCTTGATGGCCAATTCACATCGCCGCGATTTAACACGACCATGGAACTTTGTCTGCAATAATTGCATTATTTCGTTCGCAGTGTGGCAGGTTGCACCATCTTGTTGAAAGAATGTCTTCCAAGTCCATGCCGTTTAAATCATTCCATACAAAGTTGGTTATCATGTCACGATAACGAACACCATTGACAGTAACAGCATTCTCGAAAAAGTACGGCCCAATTACTCCTCCAACCCAAAATCCTCACCAAACAGTGACTCGTGTGGTGGATGCATGGGAAGCTGTTGGATCACTTGAGGATTTTCAGTTCCCCAAATTCGACAGTTTTGTTTATTCACGTAGCCAGTAAGTTGAAAATACGCCTCATCGCTGGATCTTGCAGGCATGCAAATGCAGATCTTTAGTCAAAATTCGCTGCACAGAGCTTCTTGAAACGTCCAATTGCTGAGCATGATGGCAAATCGAGGTGGATGGACATTCGTCAACACTCGCACCCACTGCGACTATGTTTTCAGTCGACCGACCGGTATGAGAACGGCCACTGCTTTTCAAGGTTAGAATTGAACCACCAACCTCAATTTTTTTTATTAAATGCACCACAGTGTTTCGAGATCGTGCGTTATGGTGACCAAAAGACGTTTCGAACCGTCCCTGCAAAATTTTTACCATTTCTGTAATGAATATTCACAATTTCTAGGCGTTGCTCGATCTTGAAATTATTCATGACTAAACCTCACTTCCTTATACCAGTGGTCAAAGATTAGTACTCTATGTTCGCCGCAAAAAAATGGCGCGCAATTTAAAATGTCAGATCAATTTGAGACACCATTTAGTAATAATAATAATAATAATAAATAAATAAATTTATTTCCCAACAGAAAAACTAAAACAGGAAAATTCATAACTTATAATACTGTGTACAACTTATAAATAATATAATATTACATAATTCAGTAATAATTATAACTGAGGATAGCGATTGAATGTAATCTCATGCAATACTGTTACAATCAAGTAAATTTTGGCGAAAATCTCCAAAAGATGTAAAAATGTCAGCATTCCATTGTACGTTGTGGTAGTTCGAGATCATCCTTATAAATAGTAGTAGTAGTGATTGTCATTTGTGCATTAATATAAGTAAATGACCTGGTTTGATTTAAAGGATAGCTCTAAAGTCCCAATGGGTGTATCCTAATGGGGAAAGGTATATTAGATTGCAAACCTCGACCAAAGACTTCACTTTTGCTATCACCAGTTCTGCTGCATCTACGAGTACGTACCAACGCCTTTTAAGAGAAATTTTAGTAGTATTATTATTTGGCGATATGGATGATGTGAAGCGATGAATTCGATTATGGTGAATTAAGTTTTTTTTTTTAAATTTTGGGACTAGGTTAGGATTTCTGTCCAAGCAGTAAAGGGAAAGGATGTGTTAGTTGGAGGAATTTTTAGAATTTTTTTACTGAGGTATAGAAGGCATTAGAAGGTTAGAAGCATTATGCAGATGATTACTAGGATGGCGGATTTTGGTTAAAATTCTAGTCATGCTCAATAACCACGTTCTTCTTGTAAATGACATAACTTTACATTTGCTAGTATTTAACGAAAGTTAAAAACTGAGTCAATGTTTTTTGTAAATGAACACAATCAGCATTAGAATAGACTGGCTTCATAGTTTTCAGATCATCGGCAAAAATAAGAACTTCAACATTTAATCTCAAACCTAGGTTATTAATGAATCAATTAAATAGGGTGGGACCTAGATTAGAGTCTTGTGGTAAACCGGAAGTAGCAATGAAAGTTTGTTAATCCTTTATATTCTACGTTTAACGATCTTTTGTCAAGGTAACTTCTAATTAATTCACAAAGTAATGAGGAAAATACAATGGAATATAAATTAAATAATAACAAATTGTGATCAATTTTAAAAAATGCTTTCGACATATCTGTATAGATAACATCGGCCTGAGCTTGGAAATTTAAATAGTTAGATGAACATTGAGTCTGAAGAAATAGATTAGTAATTGTAGATTGATTTGATCTAAATCCATGCTAAATTATTGAAAGCACTGATAGATATTATTATCCAGAATTTTGCTACGTTGGATAATATTGCTACAGACCGATAGTCAGCTTCTTATTACCTGATTTAAATATCGAAATAATGCGTGTTAGTTTCATTAAATATGTGTTTAAGCGGTGTTCATAGATCAAATCTACAGTCCTTAAGTACTAATGCTGGTATTCCATTCGGGTCAGAACTCAATTTAGATAATAATTTGTTGAAAGCGTTTGCTATATCTGCCTCCTCGAATGACCTTATATTAAAACAGGTGGTAGTATTGCTGTGCTCAAATTAAGGATTATGATCAGAAGGTGCTTGATATGATGATGCAAAATGAGAAGAAAAGCCTCGACTATATCTAATGGTAACGATAATTCAATATTATACAGAAACATTGTTGCTGGGTATGAACTATTATTTTTTAAAACTTAAATAAAAGTCCAGAATTTCTTGGGATCATTAAATATGTTTCTTTTGGATTCAGAAATAAACCATGAATAATCTGTGCGAGATTAAGATTTAGCCTTACGGCGCAACTGCGTAAATTTCGGCCTAAAATTTACAGAAAGTGGATACCTTCTCATTAATTGAAAATATTTTTTCTTCTCCTTTAATATAGACTTTAGCCCATGTGAAAACCAATAAGTATATTCAACTTAATAAAACACAGGTACAGTGTGGAGTTTCAAAAATTAATTTATTGTACTACGACAATTGTTTTTGAAACCTCACGCTGTACCAGTGTTTTAATAAATTATTACAATGGAGTTTCAACAAGTAACTGCCTCCTCTATTCAAGGATTGTGTAATTGGATTTACAAATGTAGTGTATAGTTTGTGGTAGAATAACTTGCAAGCAGTTTTTGCACAACAACAAGATATGTAATGTCAGCGATTGAATCATACAATTTCATAAAGCCACTTTTTTTAAGTTAAAAGCAATGCAATTCGGATTATTAGAAAACCTATGTTTATTCTTAGGTATGGGAACACTAACTTTAATCTCGAGTGCAGGATGATATTTATCTTCATTAATAATAGGATTATATTACTGTTCAATGAATAAGTCAAGTACAGTAGAAAATCGCATAACTGATGGAAGTGTATTGGTGGACTATAATAGACATTCATAATATAAAATTCGAGTTTATCAACAATTACTTTTACAGCCAACAAATCTATACAAAGGCTAGCCAAATAGATTGTATCAATAGGGATTATCGAGGAGAGCAAAAAGGTAAACATTATATAAAGCCGCAATTATTAGCTATATAGTAAATTATTTTTAAATATGGTTCCGATGTCACTTATGCATCTATATGACTAAACTGCCAGAATGCAAATTTGTTGTAGAAATGTATTTCATATAAAATATAGGTATAGTATAACGAATTAAAGCTATTTGTAATATATCAGGTATGTACAGTTGTTACGTATATTAGTTAATGCATTATATGTTATAATAAATAACAAAAGCATATATTTCTAATATCTTGATTAGAAATTAAAAACACACAAAAGTATTTATAATTTCTAATCAAGATATTTCAAAAATGTTTCATTATGGTGAGCAATTAATTAATTATATATTTTATGTTATGTTACGTTTTCTTATTATATGCGTAAAAAGAGTAGCTTGGTATATTTTGTGGCGATAAATATATTTATTATTTTAATAATTGTACTTTAAGAAAATTATGGAAAATATGGAAAATATCGCGAAACGATATTATTGATTGCTCTGTAGTATTAATATAAAATATTGTTGATCATCTATGTACCGATGGTACCTACAGCATATTGAATCTGAAAATATAATGATAATAATATGACAAAAAATATTATATTATTAATCTAAATAGAAGAAATTAAAATGTTAATTTTATTCATGGTCCTTAGTTGCCCGGCGCCTTCGCCATATGTCTACTAGATATCCACATATATAAATACGAATATATTAATTTGTAAATCCTACAAGTATAGGACCATTTTTATGTTTAATTATCAAATAAAATGTTTAAATAACAATAAGGTGAAATCAAGATATTTCAATTGTCAGTCAGGTGATCCGATAATATTGATTTAACAGTAAATCTATGCCGGTATAAAAACGTAATGTCATAATATGAAATAGTGTACTAATAAAAGTGGCAATTCATTAAATTGGAAAATATAAAATTTATTATTAAATACCAATATCCGAAATATATCATATAACAAATAATTAATTAATCGTTGAAATACTATTATTATTTAATATGTGAATTCATACTTCCCAAGCTAAACTCACGATCGAACAAATATTAAGATTAATGCACTTGAAACTGATCTTTTTGTTTTAAATTTTTAAACTTATGTCTGAAAAATAAAAACATGGAATTTCAAGTACATCCATCTAGAAAACTGGTGTTCCAAATAATCACTAGATTATGACATAATTGTGTATAAAAATCATAAATACCCAAGTTATTTAATTGTAACTACTATCAACTAGTATAATTAACAGTGGAATGGTATGATAAAGTTTTAAATTTTGTTGGTGTATTAAAGCTAATATAATATTGAGCTGCGAAATGAAATGTTTTTTAAATCATGTCAAACTTCAATTGCTTTTATTATTAGTAAATTTTTGTTTATCTACATCAATTTATATAAAGAATGTTTAATTTAAATTTCTTTATACGTTTTATTTGTTTAAATATTGTGTCTGTTAAAATGTAGGAATTATTATTATTCAATACACTTTAATGGGGGCTCTAACCTGGAAAAATGGAGTATTTATTTTTAAGTTCTTTATTGTATATAAAAATTAATATTTTCACCGTAATAGCAAATTTAACTTCCTGTGTTGTTATAATTTTATAAAGCAGAAATCATATCCTTATTGGCATCTAATACATTTTTATATTAATACCCTCCGAGGCTTAAAGTACATTTTAATTTATGATTCTAATTTTAAATTATAAAATAGTTGTATGACAGATACCGTTAGATTTTGATTTTTAATAGATAATATTTTTTATTATTATTTACTTCTACTCAATATTTATATATCCATATAGGAATAAATTAAAATGAATAATTATGCGAAAAATATACCTACTATATTACTTATAAGATTGATTTCAGAATATTAATTACTTATATAATATACTTTTTTAATTTCCTTTGTTATGTAAGGTTATAATAATCTTCATCAGAAAATTGTGAAATATTATACATGCATAAAATGGATATATTTCGGTTAATATGTTACAATTATTTCAATAATGAATACTTTTTATTACTATGTTTCATTATTAATAATTTTACGAACAAATTTTATCAAAATCACTTTGCTCAAGAGAAGTGCTGTGAAACATTGCATTTTTATGCTCTTCAATTAAAACTTTATTTTTGATATTTTAGTAGCAACATAATTTCATTGTAAATAAAATCAAACGTAAAATACTGCAGAAGTTAAAGCTGATAAAAACTACTTTGAAAGGTATACTTTATGTAGCCCTATATATTATTATTATATCAGACAGTTTCATTCAAGGAACAACTCGAGCATTTCCCTATTTTATTCATACTGGAAATTTATGAACAAGGTCTCCTTTTATATGAGAATGATGACCCGGCGTTCAATTGCGAATAAATAAGATTCGCCTTTTGTTAAAATAACGCATCCATCTGTTCCATTTTCATAATAGCTGTTATTTACATCCTGACACGACATTACATTAACGTATTTTTGTCTCACAATGGAAATAATAAGAGACGTGATATTGTCACATTAAGGTTTCTCGTATAATTGAAACTCCTCATGCGAATATTAAATAAAGTGTTGACTCGTTCTCTGTAATACTGTTAGAATTTTACATCTAAATGTTAAAAGCTTCTTATGAGACATAAATAATATATTGTTGTTTCTGTTTACATATGTTGTTAATTTTGTTAATACATTAGGTATATATTCGAACAATATCACGAAAATTATATACAGATTGTTCTTAATTAAATATAAATTGATTGTTTCATTTAATTTAAAATATTATACTTATACTTATATTCGTGAATTTAAATTCAAATATAAGTTAATAATATGCGAAATTTATTATTTCAACCATATACAGATGAATGAAGTTACCTTTTATAAACATATGCTTAATTTTTTAAATAAATTCTTTTTGTAAGTAAATTTTTCTATTTGTAAAAAAAAAGTAAATTTAAAAAATGAGATATTACTGAAGCAGCATTGATGGGTTTGATAAAATTTTAAGTATATACTTCATACCTTATATAATATTTTTGTTAGAAAGCAACGCAAAGGTGTCAATAAAGAAATAAATTATATTAAAATAAAATTAATACTACTCATTATTCTATACAATTGGAAAAGGACAGTTTGTTAGGATAATGCACAACAGCTTAATAAATACTAAGATATATTAATGCAGATAATTGAACAAAAAAAGATTACCCAGAATTATAAAAATTTATCGGGTTGTCGGAAAAGTGGTGACGCATTATTGCATCAGATGGTGCTAGCACATTTTTTGAGGGTTGTAGCTTCATAACAAAAAAAAATAAGTGTTTTTTTTGAATATGTATATTTTACAAAAAGTTGAAGATGGAAGACAAAACTGTGCATTTTCACCATTTTTTACTCTATTACTTCCGTAAAGAGAAGAACGCACGACAAGCCTGTGGAAAGTTGCGTAATGTTTACGGGGACGATGCTCTGCAAGAGCGTTAATGCCAGCAGTGGTTCTCTAAATACCATGCTGGTGATTTTAATGTCAACAATGCTCTTCGGTCAGGGAGGCCAACCGAGGTTGATCATGACTAAATAAAGGCACCGATCGAGTCAAACTCACGTTACATGACTCAGGAGATTGCAGAAACATTAAACATCCATCATTCAAGCATTCGCGATCACTTAGAAATTGGTATACACAAGCAAACTCGATATTTGGGTTCCTCGTGAACTTAAGGAAATTCATTTGACAGCTCGTATAAACGTCTGCGATGTGCTCATTAAACGTGAGGAAAACGATCCTTTTTAAAGCGAATGATAACTGGTGATGAAAAGTGGATTGTTTACAACAATATGGTGCGCAAACGATCTTGGTTGGACGTGGTTAATAATCGTCAAAAACGATAGCGAAGGCAGACACTCATCAGCTGAAGGTTATGCTCTCAGTATGGTGAGATTTTAAAGGTGAAGGTGTTGCATATTTCGAGCTCCTACCAAGGAACCAAACAATTAATACAGATGTGTAATCTCGGCAATTGGATAGTTTGAAGAAACCAATCATCCAGAAACGTCCAGAGCTCGTTAATCGTAAAGGGGTTGTGTTCCATCACGAAAATGGATGGACCTTGGATGAGATGTTTTGCCACATCCAGCATTTTCCCTTGACCTTGCGCAATCAGATTTCCACTTATTTTGCTCTCTTCAAAACTCTTTGCGTGATTTAACATTTATTGCAGATGATGCTGTAAATCAGCACCTTATTCAGTTTTTCGCGGATAAAGACAGATCCTCATATGAACGAGGAATTATGAAACTCCTTTAGAGATGGCAAAATTTTATCGAACAAAACGGGCTATATATCATTGATTAATCTTTGTACTTTAAATAAATAAGTTACATTTGAATAACAGAAAAAATACGTCATAACTTTGCCGATAAACTTATATATGGTAATAACCACCATTTATGACATGAGTTTAACTTAAAGTGATAAATTAAAAGAGTAAACGAGTCAATCAAAAAACACCAAGATCACCAACATCACCCAACATAACACTAATACTAAAAATGTCGAACGATTACACAGACAATGAAAAACTTCTACTGGGAAAGAGGGAGGAAGTGAATAGGAACATTTAGGAAATAAAAAGCGGGGATATTTTAGAGATTATGGGTCTGAATGGAAGAACACTACTTGACCTCCGCCCGCATGTCCCATGCTCTAAATTGTTAAGTGTTTATATTTCTATACAAATTTTTAGAACATTACTTTAAGTGGACATGTAAAGAAAAATAAAGAAAAAAAATTAAGATGTTTAATAGTTCATGAGATTCGCCAGTCGTATTGGTTAAACAAGGATGGATCGTCTTACTTTTGTGCTTATTGATTTAACTTTTTAACGATAATTTAAAAAAGAAACACTTATCATTTCCCCGAATCGTCGAGACTTTAGACACATTATTAAGATGTACTATTATCTCGATTGCTGCTCTTAAAATCGACATTGGCAAGTGAAAGTAACCACTATAGACCAAAAGAGAACCGAATTTACAGTAAACTATCCAAAGAACATATGAAAAAAATTAAAAAGGTTATGATTAAAATATTCCGATTTTAAATAGCCCATAGAAATTCAATTTTTATTAAGGCATCATCCCTAGTAAATGTGTTGAAGTCGATATATAAAAGTTTTTGACTACCAGTATACCTGGTACTAAGTGAAATACATTAACTTAGAAGTTTTCTTGGATTATGATTATAACATCACTAACTCGTCTAATCGAAAGAAAGTGACGAATGTTAGGATGTATTTTGAACATTTTAAATGCACTAACAACTACATCGGTTTTAAGTTATATATTGCCAAATGGAATTTTTGTTTTACAAACTGTTGCAAGAAATATGGCAATTAAAGCTTTCTGGTAGCAAATACAGAATAAATAAGAGACGGCAAATAGCTGATTTAGTAACACCTAAAAAAATGGTGATGTGGCCATCATAGTACTTTCCCTATATTTTACTCGAAAACTATGTGGTTTATGCAAAAAGGTTATTCTTAATAATTTATTCAATTTTGAATTCTCTACAATTATTTGTTATATAACTTTCATGTTGCTTCAATAGTTTATTAGCAATTGGCAGAAAATGTAAAAAATTTCAATTTTTCTTTTTTTTTCTTGAAAGTTAAGAATTTTATGAAAAATATATTCTAACAGAATTTGTTCAGTTTCTCATTCTCTTTAACTTTTGTTTGAAAAGTTTTGTAATATTTTTCATATTAAAAAAAAATATCGGAAAAAAACAAAAAACGCCTCGAGTAAACACCCACTTCCGGTTTATGAATGTTTGCCAAAAGCTTTTCAGTTCCAGTTTTTAACGATAAAACCTTATGTTTAAAGTTTCATCTCAATCGGATCAGTCGTTTTTGAGATACAGCACCCACGGACAGACAGACAGACAGACAGACACACACACACAGACACAATTTTTTTTTTCCAGAAATTAGTGCAATGGACTCAGGGGACCTCAAAACGGATATTTCCGCAAAAAAAAAAATTCACAATACTTCCCCTATATATACTTCGTATATAGGGAAAGTAAAAATGGAATATTTCTATCTATGTGAAAAGAAAATTCTAATTAAAACTGATTTTGCTACTGTTTAGTAGCTCCTATAGTTACAGAATCCAGAAGAAGACATCAGTTGACTGGGAAGGCTTCAATAGGCTTGTACTGAATATCGAGCTGAGCACTTGACAGGAATGTAGGTGCTTTATGTTGAAGACCATACTCATAATATAACATATGAGTTCGATAACAATCTAAGACCTCTGGAAAACCGAGGATTAAGAAGGTGAACTCTAAATAAAATGAAAGAAAGCAAATCAACATGAGAAGAAATTGTAAAACATATCCCAAATTTGAAATTATATAGCGTGACTTTTTTTTAGATGTTGTCTATGGGGATCTCGGAAACTATAAGAGATAGAAAAATGGTTAAATGGGAAAAGAAGTGTAGATTTACGAATAAAATTTCACTTTCAAAGTTTTCAAAAAAGTCATGGGTTTTAGATAATTTTATGGAATTAAAAAAAAAATTATAAAATATATTTAGAAATTTTTTATTATTTTCCCTATACAGGGTGTCCCATTTTAATCCGCCAGTAGCGATAATTCTGAAACATTGCATTGAATCAAAAAGTGTTCCAAATGAAAAGTTAATGGTTCTGAGGGGGACATCTGATGCCGTAGACTTTGCCCCCCCCCAGCCCCCCAAGGGGGTCGGGAACAGGGGGCAACTTTAAAAGCTTAAATGGAAACCCCTATTTTTTATTGCAGATTCTGATAGAGGGTTAAAAAGTATGTAAGTTTTATCCGAAACATTTTTTATTGGTCCAGAGATGGCGCTGCAAATGTAAAAGTTAGGTTTTTTGTCAATTAAATTGCGAAAATCGTCACGTAATTAACTGTTATTATTACTAAAGACGTAAAGTACTCAAAAATAGCGATTGAGTACTTCTTTTTCAAATTAAATAATGGTAAAATAATTCAAAAAAGAATGTCTTTTTTTTTTTCAAACAGTGTTTGACCTGCCTAAACTAAATTTAAAAATGGTGATGTGGCCATCATAGTACTTTCCCTATATTTTTCTCGAAAACTATGAGATTTACGCAAAAATACTATTCTTAATAATTTATTCATTTTTTAATTCTCTATTATTTGTTATATAAGTTTCATGTAACTCCAAAGTTAATTAGCAATTGGCAAAAAATGTCTAAATTTTCATTTTTTATTTTTTTTCTCTAGTTAAAAATTTTATGAAAAATACGTTTAAATAAAACTTGTTCAGTTTTTTATTCTCTTTAACTTTTGTTTAAATCGTTTTTTAAAATTTTTCATATTTAGAAAAATATCACCAAAAAACAAAAAAACGTATCGAGTAAACATCCACTTCCGGTCTATGAATGTTTACCAAAAGCTTTTCAGTTCCAGTTTTTAATGATAAAACCTTAAGTTTAAAGTTTCATCTCAATCAGATTATTCGTTTTTGAGATACAGCACCCACGGACAGACAGACAGACAGACAGACAGACAGACAGACAGACAGACACACACACAGACACAAATTTTTTTTTTCCAGAAATTAGTGTAATGGGTTCAGGGGACCCTAAAACGGATATTTCCGCAAAAAAAAAATTTCAAAAAAAAATCACGATCACAATACTTCCCCTATATTTCATATAGGGAAAGTAAAAAAGGAACGAAAATAAAAAAATCCAAGAAAAACAAAACAATCGAGTGCGACGTTAAAAATTTACAATTTATGCACGTCCGAGCGTTGTGTTTACTTCATGCAGCCCATTATTCTTCGAAACGAAATTCTCCTAATTTGTTAAAACAAACTTCACTCGGTAAAATAAAGGACGCGTAAAAATATCTTCGACTCAATAGACAAATCGGAAATTTTAGATTCTGCGATAACTTGGATCTATGTGGGGGGCCAGGTCAAACACTGTTTGAAAAAAAAATGACATTCTTTTTTGAATTATTTTACCATTATTTAATTTGAAAAAGAAGTACTCAATCGCTATTTTTGAGTACTTTACGTCTTTGTAGGGGGGGGGGGTAGTATTTGGGCAGGCCGAGAAAAAAACAACATTGTAAAGTTGTGAGTAAGTCTTAATTAATAATAACAGTTAATTACGTGACGATTTTCGCAATTTAATTGACAAAAAAACTAACTTTTACATTTGCAGCGCCATCTCTCGACCAATAAAAAAATGTTTCGGATAAAACTTACATACTTTTTAACCCTCTATCAGAATCTGCAATAAAAAATGGGGGTTTCCATTTAAGATTTTAAAGTTGCCCCCTGTTCCTGACCCCCTTGGGAGGCTGGGGGGGGGCAAAGTCTACGGCATCAGATGTCCCCCTCAGAACCATTAACTTTTCATTTGGAACACTTTTTGATTCAATGCAATGTTTCAGAATTATCGCTACTGGCGGATTAAAATGGGACACCCTGTATAGTATATATAGGGGAAGTATTGTTTTCGTGCATGAAAATGTCTGTGGGCGCTGTATCTCAAAAACCAATGATCCTTTTGAGATGAAACTTTAAACTTTATGTTTTATCGTTAAAAACTGGAACTGAAAAGCTTTTGGTAAACATTCATTAACCGGAAGTGCATGTTTACTCGAGGCGTTTTTTTTTTTATTTTTCTCGACTTTTTTTTCAAATTTGAAAAATATTACATAACTTTTCAAACAAAGGTTAAAGGACATGAGAAACTGAGAAAGTTTTATTGTGACATGTTTTTCGTAAAAAAAAAAAATTGTGAGAAAAAACTTTGTTCAGAAATTTTTTTAAATTTTTCTTTAAAGATTCTTGAAATTTCAGAATTTTCTTCGAGAATTTTACAAATTTTCACAAGTTTAGCGCAAAGATTTTATTCAAGAGCGTGTTACATACATTTTATTTATACTGTGAGATAATGAATATTTCTCTTCTTGTTAAACCATTTGGGGCTAGACACCTAGACTTAACTAACTTTATGCTGTTTTTTGCCATTTCTTGTAATATTATGCAAATATTATTGTTGTAAAAGGAGATTCCGTTAAATAAATTATTATTATTATAAGAGTTGCAAATTTTTTCAGAAAGTTAATATTTATATTTATTTATAGATTTTTTTTCGTAGTTTTTGTAAAATATTTTTTTTAACTTTTTCTATAATTTTCTCAGATGATCTATACTTTTAGTTTTTTTTACATTGGGTTTCTAGAATTTTTCATTTTAGATTTATAAACCTTTTTCTGAGGACTCTAGAAGAGTACAGTAATTTCTTTTTCTTATCTAATAAATAAATATATATTTCCAGAATTTTTAGCAAAGATTTTATTTGAGATTTTTTTTCAAGTTCTTTCAAGATTTTTGTCTAAATTTCTAGAACTTACTCAGAGACTTCTGGAAGCTTCAGGAATTTCTTCTCTATCTTTTCAGTTTTTTCTTCATCTTCCTTTCCAAAGAATTTTGCTCGAGGATTTTAGAATTTTTTACAAGTTTTCCTTGTAGATTTCTAGAACCTTTTGGAGGATTCTAAAAGTTTACAGTAATTTCTTCTTCATATTTCCAGAATTTTTAGCAACGGTCTTATTCGGGAGTTTTTTAGAAAGTTCGTTTCAAACTTTATAGAATTTTCTTTGAGACTGCTTCCAGTAATTTCTCCAGTAAATTGCAAACATTTCGTTCAGGGCTCACAAATTAAAACAAATCTTTTCCTGAACTTTAGACTTTTTTCGAGAGTTCAGAAATTTCCATTAACTTTTATTCAGAATTGGAGGCTATAGATTCTTCTAGAAAATATGTTCCTAGAAATCTAGACTCTTTTCAGTCATTTCTCCAGATATCAAGATTGTTTTTTTTTTCAAGTTGTCTTTTAAATTGCAAAGTTTTTAGAATTTTCCCAAAATAATCTAGAAATGTAGATTTTTTATAGAATTCAGAAAATTTTCAGATTTAAATGAAGGCTTTTTTAAAAAATATGTTTTTAAAAATCGAGACTTTTTCGAGAGTTCAGGAAATTTCTAATAATTTCTTCTCCACATTTCAAGATTTTTTCAACTTGTCTTTTAAATCGCAAAGATTTTGAGACTCTAGAATTTTTAGAATTTTCTTCTAGAAATCTAGATTATTTTCTCGAGGGTTCAGGAAATTTCTAGGAATTTATTCTCTACAGTTCAAGAGTTTTTTTTAAGTCGTCTTTTAAATTGGAAAGATTTTCTATGAGGCAATAGGATTTTCTAGATTTTTTTTCTAAAGAGTTTAGAAAATGGAAAATAACTTCTTCCCAAAATTAAATTTCTTTTTCAACTTATCTTATAAATCGTGAAAATTTTTCAGGCTCTAAATGTTTTTTAATTCGTCTTCTTTTCGAGAATTCAGGTAAATTTCAGCAATTGCTTCTCTAAAATTCAACATTTTGTTTCAACTAGAGGCTATAAACTTATTTAAAAAGTTCTAATTTGCGGATTTTTTCTTGGAGGCTCTATATTTTTTTTAGAAATTTTCCCCTAGAAATCTTTTCATATTTTCGTGAAAGTTTTAAGAATTTTCAGTAATTTCTCTTCCCGATTTCAAGATATTTTTTCAACTGGTTTTCCACATTTCTAGGAGGCTCTAGAATTTTTAGAAAATTTTCATTTAGAAATCTAGACTTTTTTTCCAAGAGTTTATGAAATTTCCAGAAAGATTTTTTGGAAGCTCTAGAACTTTTTAGAAAATTTGTTTATAGAAATCTAGATTTTTCTTGAGGGTTCAGGAAATTTTCAGTAATTTCTATTTTTTTGAGGCCCTAGATTTTTAGGATTTTTTTTCTAAAATCTAGACTTACTTTTTCAAGAACTTAAGAAATTTCCATTAATATCTTTTCTAGGGTTTATGATTTTTTTTTTAATTTAGCCCGCTTTCTAAATGGTGAAAATTTTATTAGAAGCTCTAAAATTTTAAAATTGATTTGTTTAGAAATTAAGACTTTTTTCAAAAATTTAAGAAACTTCTATTAAGTCCTTCTTTAAATGAATTAAAAAATTCAATATATTTTAACCACAAATTATTGTATTTAAATATGGATTACCACGTAGTAACGGTCACAACCATTCTCTTTATCAAAAATTTTACTTTGTCAATTTTCTTTTATTCAAATTTTGTAATTAAAGTTAGTGCAAACCGCGAGGCGATCAGTAATTAAAGTTAATATATATATGTAGGGTTAGTGGAGAATGAAAAACTGAAAAGTTTTATTGAAACATATTTTTAGTTCTTAATTTAAAAATTTTCAATTTTTTTTGCTTATTGCTAATAAACTATAGGAGAGCTGAATGAAATTTATATAACAAGTAAATATAAAGAATTCAAAATTGAGCAAATAATTAAGAATAACTTTATAGTTTTCGAGAAAAATATAGGGAAAGTATTATGATAGCCACATCACTTTTTTTGCCATTATTTTCCGAGATGTGACGCAAACTTACATTTCTCATTATTAGATAATCTCGGTTTTTTTAACAGATAGAAAAAATTACAAGTTATTATCGAAACATATGTCAGGAAACTGATAAAGTAATTATGGAACAAAACAAGTCTTTTATTTACAAATTCACCCCTGTGATTGTGTTCCATCAAAAATGTAGCAGCAACAGTATTAATTTTAAACTAAACTGGATGCATTTATTTTATAACTGACAGATGACACCACAGAAACAAATGCTGTCCTTAAACTTTCGTTTCAAAAAAGCATATCAAAGTAAAATTGTTTATCTTCATTACTTAGCACATCAAACTAAAATTGCTCATTTTTATTACTTTAAATAAACTTTGAACAACACAAATTTATTTATTCAAGCAATCAGCTAGTAAACAGTTACAGCCGAAAAAACACGTAAAAAACTAAAAAGCATAAGTTTTTACCGACTTAAAAATAAAGTTATTATATTATTTTGCAAAAATTGAAACTATAATTATAAATAATAACTGTTTGAGATCAAACGAACCTTTACTATTAAGATTATATATATTAAGCCTAGAACAAAAATACTTTCTATGAAATTTAAATGCAAAGTGACAAAATAACTAAATCCGTTTACAATAGTTTTTTTTTAATTTAAAAGAAATGCTGAAATATAGTATCCTTATAAACAGCAGCCAAAGTTGATAAATTCTTATTATAAAAGGTATTTTATTGTTAAAGAAAATAACGAATAACTAGTTTTTTAGTAAAAACTATATAATTATTTCTGGGAAAAACTTGCATTAAAAGCAAAAAAGCTTTCAAATTATTTTTCAAGTAGTATTTTTTAAATTTTAATTTAAAAATACATTTAGTAAATCTACAATAAAATGTATCGTAATTATAGTTAATTTTCTACTATGAATTAGAGGAGTTTAATACAAATTTCAGGTGCACTGAAAAAATATTTTAGTTTTTATCTTGTGGTACTAATGTTTTTTACTTCTTGTGAGTTAATGACCATCATGATTGAAATGATTTGTTAAATTATGATAATCAGCAATAATTATTTTAAGTCAGTTCAAGCATAAAACATCCAACTTTCAAATTTTAAATAAATACGTGCGTTTCAAAAAGTGTTGGAGAGATTTACTACTACGTGAAGTGTGAAACGGGCAAGGAGAGTTAGAAAGAAGGCAGTTTTTACCGAAAATAATGAACTGCAGGTTCTGGAGGCAGATATTTCAACGCGATCCGTACATCGTGTTCTTCAAAAGTACAAATTCCGTCCATTTAAGATTCAACTGCACCAAGAATTGCAACCTCAAGATTTTCATGCAAGGTAAGATTTCTGCATGTGGGCTATCAACAAAATTGAGCACGAGGAATCATTTCTTATGCGCGTATTATTTTCTGATGAAGCGACGTTCCATAGAAATGGGCATGTCAATCGCCACAACTACCATTATTACACCGATGAAAACCCACACGCCATGCGAATGATAAACCATCAGCAAAGATGGTCGCTAAATGTTTGGGGAGGCATACTTGGAGAACACCTTGTGGGTCTTTATTTCATCGAGGGGCATCTGAACGGCAACAGTTATTTGAGGTTCCTTCGCGACGACTTGGAATCTCTTGGAAAATGTCTCTCTAGCCGTTCTACGACAGATAGTTTTCCAGCACGATATGCTCCTGCACATAATAGCCGTGTCGTTCGGGAATTTCTCGATGAAACGTTTCCGGACTCCTGGATTGGTCGTGGGGGTCCTGTGAGGTGGCCGCCAAGATCACCAGACCTCACTCCCCTTGATTTCTTCCTGCGGGGCCATATCAAAGACAAGGTTTACAGGACGGTACCAACTACTGTCGAGGATATGAGGGAGAGAATCCGCGCGGCTTTCCGCGGTATATCACCAGAAGTCCTTAGGGCAGTGTCTAGAGCCTGTGAGTCGAAGTTGCGGTTATGCCTCCAACAGGAAGGTCGTCATTTCGAACATTTAGTTTAAGTTGTTAAATTTTCTTTATCTGCATTTTTCATATCGTGTTGAATAAATAGGTACATACTATTATGTTGGCCGTATTTGTGTGTTTGTTTTCTCATGGCACACTTGGGAACGGAAAACGTTTCCCGACATTTGCGGTGAAATTCCTTTTTTCTCGAAAATTTTGTTATGCAATGTGTATTTTTTTTGTACCAATGAAAAAAAATTATGTGAAGGTATACGAGGTCTTAACCTGTACCTCAATTCAAAATTTACGCGCCGGCGTCAATTAGTTTCTCTACAAAAAATCTCAAAAATGGGGCGCAATTTTGAAAGAAGGGGCTATATACAGCGAAACCGCTAAAGTGAAGGGTATAACATGTTAGATAAAAAAATAAGTACTCTCCGAGCACTTTCCAAATCTGCAATAAAAAATAGGCCATTCCATTTAAAAAAAAACATAAGTTTGGTACGCCACTGGAGTACGGCACGCCACTGATGATTAGAAATATTTTTGTAACATAGCGACGGTAATTATGCACCACTTTGCTCTTAGATTTTTTTCGATAGCTTTTATCGTAATTGAGCTATGGTCCGAGGCGTCTTAAGTGCCACACCCGGTATAATTAAATAGTAAAGTATATATTATGTTGAAGTAATATTTAAACCCTACAATTAAATTAGATATTAACATTAAAATATGTATGTGGAAACAGCTTATAACTAAAAATAAAATTTATATTCCCATAATTTGTGGCTAGCCTAATTTAAAGAGAAATATGATGTGTATCAAAATTGAAAAACATATTAAAAGATGAAATATAAAAATACTCCAAGTACATTAGAATAATTGGTGTTAAATATGGGTATATAGATTATGAAGAGGTATTATTGTTATTTTGTTACTATGTTATTGTTTGCATTTATCTAATGGAAATGTTCATTTCTAAGTATCTGTATTAAGAATATTAGGATTAATTAAAACAAATCATATGATGCAATATAGAATAACTTGTAATCACTTTCTCCGCAGTTTATATTTATATATAAGCCTTAATGGCTAAACTTTGCCCATTTTTTTTAGCAAATAAAGACTTTTGTTATTATTATTATTATTTTACTTAAAGTACATTTTGTTTACGATGTAAATATTTTCAATAACTGTACAAGAGTGACCGCAATCGAAAGCTGAGGCTTATTCAGCAATTGCGGTTCAAATTTCTTCATCACTGTAAACTTTATTAAGACACCCAACAAATAGAAACAATACAAGTTATTTTATAACAACAAATAAATTTTCCATATTTGTGACATTAAGTAATTAATAAAGGGTTATATCTTAACAAATGTGTTAACGGTTAAACAACGCGGGTTTAGTAACTACGATTTACTTACATAATGCTGCGATTTTTAGAAATTTTTGTTCTGCAAAATAACGTATTTTATTATTTTCAAGTTTCATATACAATGAACTAAAGTTAATACTGACTCTTTACATGAGAAACAGCTTACGAATGAATTATAAATTAAAGCATTAAATCAATATTATTAAAAAAGATTTATTTTTTGATATAATTGTACATCTTGATTAACTTCGAATTGAAATACGGTGACTTTGTTGTGCTACTATTGTTTTTATAATCTTTACTGTGACTATAGTTTCGACTATACCCTAGTTTGATAATTCAGAGTCAAAAGTGTAGTTACCGTAATTTCAATTATTTTATAAACGAAATATAATTAATCGCTAGTCCCCTTTAGATGCTCAGCCCATTCAATTAATAATTAGTTACTAAATATAATACAGATCTACTAGACGTACAATTCAATAATTAATAATACACTAAAATGTAACATGCAATTGATTTCAAACCAATGCTATTGTTTGCCCGAAGCATTGAATTTACTGCGAATTTCGTGCATACTGTGTAGTCAACTTACGGCAGAATTTACAAAATTAGAGTACCTTTTATGTCATTTCTTTTTAATATGTTATATACAATATTGTGCGAACTTAATTTTTTCTATCAGCAAGAGTTTACGTAATTGAAATGCAGTGTAGTTTTATAATATATAAATTCTTACAGAAAAATGTATGGACATCTATTGAATTCTCCAGAATAATGTGAAATTAACAGGTACATTTTAGTGTTATAGGGTAATTTGCTAATAATATTTATAAATAAAATTCTGACTCAAAAGTATATGCAATTTAGATAAATCAAAATATCTCGACAGCCACAAAATTTTACTATGTTTATTTATAACCTAAAAGCACAAATTAAACACAATAATCACTTGTATAACCATTATTTATTTATATGGTGACCATTGGTTATACAAAACAAAGTGATTATTGTGTTTAATTTGTGATTAAATATCTATAACGAAGTAGAAGCCTCCATCGTCAATGAGTTCCACCTAAAAGGTCAGCAATGAAAATTACTGAAAACATATGTTAAAGATATGAAGTACTTTAGATGCAGCTTCCATTACATTACAAAAATAAAATGAGGAAATAAACGTATATACACTATATGTTATTAAATTTCAATATATTCGTTTTTATATGATTTAATCGTCGAAATATATTTTTTTTATATTCTCACCGATTACAACTTATAGGTTGTAATGTTATATATGGATGCATATTTTATTACATAGCTTTATAGACCAATATTTGTATTTATATTTAATATAGTTACTATTTATACAATGTATTTTTAAGATATTCATATTAGTTAGTCTTTCTAAAAAGTGCACATTGTGAATATGTAGAATTAAATTGAAACGGTTGTACTACCAAATATTAATTATAAATACATTTAGTTTATACCTCTATCAAATTTTGTCATGAATAAATTACAAATTCCCGATATGCCTTTCTAGTAATTATTTAGCGAATATCATGTTTCAATTGTTAAATTAAATTTTCCTATTTAAACAAATTGCATTTAATTTTATTTAAAGCTTACTGCATGTTATCAATTTAATTAAAATTAAAATAAGCAAATGTAATCAAATCATATTATAATTAGAGAAAAACATTGAAAATTGAATATTACACTGCCGCTACGTTGTAATGATTAGAATTGGGCCAGCGAACACATCAAAGAGTTTAAACACACGCCCGTATAAACACAACCAACCAAAGGGGAGACCACGTAGAAACTTATTTGAAGCGGCGATTTCATCCCTCTTCGTGTTTAAAATCGGTGTATTCAAAGCACATGGTTCGTCATATCACTTCGAAATGTATCCAAAGGAAATACACTCTGCCTAATATACTTATGATACTTGACATCCTAATAAATAAAGACAATTTTAAATGCATATCAAATTAAATATAAGTTTATAAAACTTAATATCACGACCATCTAATACTTAAACTAGCAATTAGAAACGTAATTACGTAATCAACATTAGCAATAGGGCTATAAATGAGTAAAATTTGAGAGAATAATTAATTAAGTTAGGACAGAATGAAATTATCCCAACTTAAAAAAAAAAAATTAAAATTAAAAACAATACTCAATATAACATTGTTAATCTTCATACTATTACAATATGACTAGCATTAAAAGTATACATAGGGTGTCCCAATAATGTGAGGAAATGGCTGGATCAAAAATTGTATTTCTTTTTTAATAACAATTGAACGCTTTATTCCATTTGAACGAAATTTATTATTAACAACTACCATAATATAATACATCATTTCAGTTATTATGATGGCTATTACATTGGTGATTGACTGAAAGTATAATAAACAGTAGTACCACCACTTAAAAACATTTTTTTTTATTAGTGCATCCAATAAAAACTAAAACATACTGCTTGAAAGACCCTTTAATTTAAAAGTTTGCCTCTTCATAATATTTGATTTATATTAATGCGGGTTTGTGCATTATTAAACATAGGAGTAGCAGAATGCAGAATTTACCTATATTTCTAACAAAATGATACTATTTTCAATGTAGTGGCCAGTGTTGTAGAAAATAATCATTGCTTAGAATCGGGAGTCATTAAGATTCATGACATAGTTGACCATGATCTCATCTATTGCAAACTAGAATTTGAATTATACTGAGCAATAAAATCTACTAATGACTTTAACATTCTACAATCAGATCTTAACAGACTCGAGGATTGGTGTAGAGTAAATTCACTTGAATTGAATATTAATAAATGTCAATGTCTCTCATTTAGCCGCAAAAGAACTGTGACAGAATTTAATTATACATTGGCGAATTGTGTTTTGACTCGCACAAATTAAGTGAAAGATCTGGGAGTAATTTTTTATCAGAAGTTAAATTTCAGTACATATTTATTATGTCTGTAATGCTTGTTTCAAACTTCTTGGCTTCATAAAAAGGACATGTAGCGATATTAATGATATCAATGTGCTATTTAAATTGTATAAAACATATGTCAGATCGAAATTAGAATACTGTAGTTTAATTTGGTGTCCAAGATATCACAACCAAAAACTTGCACTTGAAAAAGTTCAAAAGAAATTTACTAGATTACTTTACTTTAAAGGATCCGGAACATACCGGAAAATTATTATTATTATTATTATTATTAAAACCTCAACCCCGTTTTATTAAATTCCGCAAATTGAACAGTATCAGCATGTCACATTTTAACTCTTCTCCAAATTTTATCTGGACAATATTAATGATAAAATTGTCCATTTAAATAATTATATTCAGTGCATATTTGACATTCACGCTCCTGAAATCACCCTAAGAGTTACTAAGAAACCGGCTCCTTGGCTCACCACTACTATCAAAGAGATGATGGCATGTAGATATCGGGTATACTCTACATAAAAAAAAAGTAAAAAGGAAACGGAATTTAATTCATATAAGCAATGGCGGAATACTGTCAACTCTGCGATTTTAATAGAAATGAAAGCAAATTTTAAGAGTACGTCTTTAAATAACTCCGATATGTGGAAATTTCTAAAAAACAATGGAATTATTAATAAAAAAACTCATAACATACCAAACAGCCTAAATGACGTAGAATCAATTAACAAATACCTAACAGACTCGATTAACAACCAATTATGAAACAGCATATTTTTAAAATAACAACATTCATGCAAATGTAAGTAGTCTTTTCGATTTTAATCTAGTCAGCATCGATGAGGTCAATAAAATTATCGGAAAAATTCATACTAATGCAACTGGCTGGGATGGAATTAACATCTCAATGATTAAATTGTGCTGTCTCTATTTATCCCCTTTTATTACTCACATAATTAACTGCTGTTTAGAACATCTTGTTTTCCCTAACTTATGGAAACCAACTATCATTCCTATTCCGAAAGTTGATACTCCAATTAGTTATAAAGCCTTAAGGCCGATTAGCATTTTACCTTTACTATCTAAAGTTTTAGAACAAGTCTTCAAAAAATATTGAACACCGCACAAAACCTCCTGCCAATAACGCAGTCAGGATACATGGCTCATCATAGATGTACGACTGCATTGCTGAATGTAACTAATGATATAATTTCTGCTACTGATAAGGGTCTTGTTACATCATTGGTTTTACTGGACTACAGTAGAGCCTTTGGTACTACAAACCATGATATTTTAAAATCGGTACTTCACTACATTGGGTTTTCAGAAAAATCTAAAACTTAAATCTCCAATTTCCTTGATAATCGCAACAACAGCATGCTTATGATACATAAATGCTTTATTGCAAGCTGAAAATAACATTAATTCGGACTTAGCACAATTAATAAAAATATCTAACGATCACTCTCTAAAAATAGTTGCTAATAAATCAACTGCAATGCTTTTTTGTCACAGTAGAACTATACAACACATTGAGAATTCGCTTAAAATAAAAGTCAATGACTTTACCCTTTGTTGATGAAGCTGGGTTTAACCATTGATAGTGATCTGTGATTTAAAGGCCACATTAGTAGATGTATTGCGCGTGCTTATATGAATTTAAAAATAATATACTCAATTAGGAGATTCCTGACTTTTCAAACCAAATATATTCTATGTGACACCTTAGTATTGAGCTATTTCGGTTTTGCGGACATGGTCAATGATGCATGCCTGGATTCAGTTACTAAAAACAAAATTCAAAAAGTTCAAAACGTCCGCGTACGTCTCATCTTTGGTAAATTGGCAAATTTGATCGTGTCTCTGAAAAACTCGCTTCACTAAACTGGTTACAAATGTCTGATCGGCGGTACTTTCACTCCTATGTCTTTTACAATAAGATTACAAAAATGCAAACCCCTCCGTATCTTTAAAATAAAATTGTCTGATGACAGACAGATGTACAAAACATTAATGTGAGGTTTCGTGGTCTAATCTATCCGCCAAGTCATAGAAAAACCTTCTTTGAAAGAAGTTTCACATTTAATATATACAGGACCTACAATAACCTACCCTCACATTTAAAGTATTAAATTTGCGTTTTTTTAAGAATTACTTACGAAGAAGCTTTCTGCAGTAATAAAAATGTACCACTTCTTCTTTTTTGATAACACCTGCCTGAATTGTGCGAGTGTTTAAGTTTACCGGGTTTACCAATTTTTGCTATTTTTTGCCAAGTCAACCAAATGTTATATGTTACTTCTAATTATAATTAATATTTCTTGTAATAGTAATTGTACACATATACACTTTGTAATCACCTAAGTTAAGTAAGTTAAGTGGAAGAACAGTGGTTGTTATATGTCAACTATCTGAACTTCGCTTACACTAAAATAGATTTTAAGTATTATATTCTTTCTTTAAATAAATAAAGCCGAAAATAATAATAAAATCTAAATTTAAGCTTAAAACAGATTTCGAGGAAAGATAGGTGTATACTTCACAAGTGCGCTAAGAATATTTAAAAATAATAAATTTAAATCATACAAATATGGAAAGCATTAGGAAATTTTTGAAGAGGATAAAGTCAGGCGGATCTAATTATGTAATACAATTATAAAAAATGTACGGAAAAGATTGAAACTTCTTGGGTAAAACCTGTTTTAGGGACGAATGCCAATTTACTTTAAATGATTAACCAAATGTACAAAACTCCAGAATATGGGCTTACCAAAGCCCGTATAAAACAGAGATAATAAGAAACCAATATCCTGTAAATGTGAACGTATGGACAGGAATTTTCGGATCAAACATTATAGGGCGATTTTTCACAGACAGCAGCTGTTTTTAGGGGAGGAGTATTCTTTTTACTCCATTATTTGTGATCAAAACACTTATATTGAGATTAGCTAACTGATTTATTATATTACTTTTTTCCATGATTGATATTTTAAAATTGTTTGTTTTTTCTTTTTGGCTAAGTAGGCTCGACGCAGATATAAAGGAGGTTCATGGCATTCAGCTAAAATAGCGTCCGTTGGTGTGGACATCATTGCACCTGTAATTGTTCTTAATGGCTTATATTGAATTAAATCGATTTTCTTTGGCAGGGTATTGCATGCAGGTGCCATAGAGAATACTGCCATAATCAAGTATCGATCTAACATACGCTTTATAGAATATAATACCCATGAATACGTCTGATCCCCATCTGCTTTTGTAGAGGCATCACGGGATGTTGATGGCTTTTTCACACTTTCCTCCAATGTAACTAATTTGCCGCTTCCATATCAATTTCCGGTTAAGTATAATGCCGAGATACTTATATTGATTACTGAGCCACATATTGTGATTTGATTGTTTTCATGCGTTCCGTTTCTGGAAAAATAAACGATAGATGAGTTTTCATAGGGTATATTAAATCCATTGTTATGCGCATATATTTTAATGGTTCTTGCTATATTTAGTATAGTTTGCATACTTTGTTCCATATTTTTGCAACTTGTATGAAATACTAAGTCGTCTATTTTTTATTATTAAATAAACCGTGACCATCTAAGGCATACATGTTAAATAATAGGGGCAATAGGGTTGAGCCTTGTGGAATTTTCTCTCTTTACTCCTTATCAAGTATGCACACTTTTATGTTTTTATATAAGGCTATTATATTCGGAGAAACTTTTTCTGGGAACCATTTTATGAAATAATATATCTAGATCTGCCCAATTATATGCCCCTTGCAGGTCAATAAATCGACATGGGTGGTAGTTAATATTTGAGAATGATTCTTGGATAATCGTAAGTAAATCACGCTTCTAGAGTGCCCATTTTTTCCGGAAACCATACTGTTTTTGTGGCAATTTATTCTCATGCTAGAGCCACTATTCCAATCTATTTTTAATAAGTCGTTCGAAGACTTTTGTAATATTGGACAGTAGAGTATTGGGTGATATGATTACAATTCGTCTTAATTTTGGTTAGATTTCAGTATTGGAACTATTACAGATGTTTTAAGGTCATCACAATATATCATATCGCACCACAAGGCATTATAAATTCCCAATAAGGATTTTCTGCAGTTTAGTGGAAAATGCTAACTATGTTATTAGTGATGCCATCGAAGCCAAGTTGACTTACCTGATTTAATCGTTTACTCAAGTTCACTCATGTTAAATCGCTCAGAATGAATGTTAATAAAATCATTTCTTAATGTTATGCGTTTATGGTACTGATTTAGGGATTATATAGTCTAGATATTATTCTTTAATATTATTAAAGGTGGGTTTCGTGTGCTATGTTGTGCACTAAAAGATTTTATTTGATATCAAATCATTTCTATAGGACTATTTTTGATAATGTTATTACAAAAGTCTATCCATTTATTTCTTGCTTTATTTTTGAATAACCGCCTACTTTCTGCAGATTTCTTTTTAGCATCAATAAATGTAGTTAAGTTACGTTACATTTACATTAAATACTTTATTTTTGCAAAACCATTTCAATATAAATAAAATTTATTGTAAAAAATATAAATCATTAATGGAGCAAAGATTTAATTAGTAAATAATTGAGCGTGGCCATATAAAATAAATTGAAAAATTGTGTAATATAATTATAATGATAAAATGAATTAATAGAAGCAAAAGATTCACACCCACATACAAATTCATATATACACTACAAAATAATAGCAAAAAATACACAATAAAAAATAAATAAGAATAAAATAAAACAAAACAATCCGGATGTTAATTTCGAGGTGGACCATTTATTGGCATATCTTATCAAGATGACAGGTTTCTATTTCAACCAGTCATTTCTTAATGTTCTTTTTAAACGATTACATGTTTGCACAATTCTGGTATTCCACTGGTATTTCATTCCAGAGTCGGGGTCTTAGGTAAAGATGGGTACGCTTTTCTAATTCCGTTCTTGCTCTGGGCAATTGGTTAAGTTTTCTCTCTCTTCTTGTTGCACAAGAATGCGAAATTTTTGTCAGGTTTTCATTTGTTTGATGTTGATCTAATATAACTACTTTAGAATATAAATATTCATCACATCACATTTGCCTCTTTAAAAAGTAGATCTCACATAATTTTTAAAAATCTTTTTTCAAAACGAATATACTGTTAATGTAACATTTGGCTGCACTCCCCCATGCTATTATACATTAGAGTAGATGTAATTCTATTATTCCATGATATACCATTTTAACAGTGTGAGGTTTGTTAAGTTTTTCAATAACTTGATTTATGTGCTCATGCCAGCGCAGGTGACTGTCAATAGTAACTCCAAGATATTTTTATGTAAGTTGCTCATTAATCTTAGTGGTAATATTATTGTTAGAAAGTGTTATATATTTGAAAGAAGGTAAAGTATTTTTATTTATAGAGAACGGAGTGTATGTTGTTTTAGATAGATTCATTGTTAATAATTTACTATCGAAAAATTCTTTAATTGGTTTTAGGTCAATTTCGACGATCGTTTTTTAGTTAATCCCAAGTATCACTTTCATAATAAATCGTAGTATCATCTTAACTTTTTAACAGATTGTAGACTTTGCCTCGCATGCCCATCGTTTCTAGAGTATCAAGAAGATATTGGAGACTTACTGTATCAAAGGCTTTCTCCAGATCAATAAATAAGCAAAGCGCCTTTTTTCCTGCATCAAGTGATTTATAAATATTACTGGTTATATGAGCTTTCTCAGATTAATATTATTTGCAAGTTCTCTTCCAATATTTGTATTGTGTTTATTAAATTCAGAATTGTAACCTTTTGCAATACACGATTTATCCGTAATATTTCAATTTTTATTGATCTACCGAATTTCGTCTTTTTTGGACATATTATTTGGTTTGCTAATATTGTTAACTGCTTTCCAAGCTCCTTTTTTGGCACATATTTCTTTACGTATTATATCTTCATAATATAGTATTTTTGTCTCTCTAATAAGCCTATTTAGGTTATTTTTATAGCTTCTGCAGGTGTTTTTAAGCATAACGCTTTCTGGATCTCGTTTTAACTTATTATATAAGCCATCTCTCACTTTAATTGACTTAATCAAACTTGCAGTAACCCATGATTTTCTTTTCCGATTACTGTTTGTGATGGTTTTAACTGAGGTTGATTTGTCGATGCACAATTTGAGAGTGGTTACAAATATATCCGTGGCTATATGTGTTATATTATCCTCGTTATATACTCTTTGCCATTGCTCCTAATGAATTAAATTTGATAATTGATTGTTACCAAGTTTTTTAACTATCAACTTTGTGTTTTTGCTAACTCTTTCTATGGGCATTTGCAGTAACGTTGCATAGTGGTCAGTAACATGGCATTTTAAAATGATTGGTATATATAGACTCGCATTCTCATGGATATTTTTTTACAAATATATGATCAGTACATGTTAGTAACGCGGGTAGGGTAAATTATGAAGGATATTAATACATTCTCAGTCATCATATCTAGATAGTTATTGCTATGTGAATTTTTCCTAAGTATGTCAACATTTATATCTCCAATAAGGATGATATTATCGTATTGCCTTCTCTGCATATTTTGCATTTATTGCTAAAGGTTTTGAAAAAGTCTTGAGGCTACGTTGATGGGGGTCTATATATTGGTACTATTAAAATATTTTTATTATCTTTAACAATATTTGTAACCATTATGTCTATAGCTTCTGCAGGTATTTTTAAGTATAGCGTTTTCTGCATTTGCAATACCACTAAAGCTAACAGTTTCATAAGAAAATGGGTACTCACTTTTGAGATACAGAACTACCACGTCATTCTGATTTAGGTCTCAATTACTATAAATACAATTATAACCATTGCAAATTAGTTAGTTTCCAAGTTTCTGTTAGTATTATACAGTTAAGGTTAAGTTGTTCTAATACAATTTTTATTTCATCAAAATTTTTAGCCAGACTTCGGATATAATAATGAAATATTGTAAAGTTTTTCTTGTTTCATCCCAAGCTTTCTTTCTCTTTTTAACGGACGAATTGCAGCAATCATACTACCAAGGGCGTGAATATACTTTTTTGGGGGTTTTATATACAGGGATATGCATTTGTATTAACGGCATTTACCGATATCATTATTTACATTAGCATTATCATTTTGAAAGTCAGCTTTATTTGTATTATACATATTTTCCAGTACTTTTTGAGAAATAATTACGTAATATTTTGTAATTCATACCCTCCACTTGGATGTAGTGACTAGGTTTCTAGAGGGTAAGGTAATATCTACCAATGATTTATTCTGATTGGGTGGTGTCAGACGAGTTTTATGACAGGTATTTAATAGAATTAAATTTAAATTATGTATTAAATTAACAAGACTTTGGCCTTTGTTGCTGGATGATTGGGAACCCCATAAAAGGTGATGCGCATTGAAATCACCACCTATGATACAGTTTTCCTTTATTGGGTCAAGTAAGTTAACCCAGTTATTGAAACTCGATTTTACTATTGAGGGTTTATATACACTTAAAATTATATGCTAACATTAATGTTGGGTATTAGTATAAGTTCTTGAAAATTTAAAGAGTTATGGACCACCTTTTTATTTGGTCTATCTTTACGTACCGTGTTGTAAGTCTTTATGCTGAATTTGAGATAAGGTTTTAACCAGGTTTCTGTTAAAATAATAATGCCAGTGGGATTATTTATTAAGAAGTTTACAAAACTTAGTTATAATTGATCTGCAATTCCATTTCGATTTTTTAAATTATTTTCATTGAATTAATTATACCCTCTATGAAGGGTAAGGTCGTTGATATATTCAGACAATTTGGATTTAAGTTCGCTCTGGAAATCATCTTCCTGTATGAGGTGCGGGTTTTCAATTAGATTTTTCACCAGAGTTAAGATTCCATCAATTAAATCTTCCTTGAACTGAACAAAGTCTTGGCGGTAAGGATTAGGAAGCACATATGATTCTTTAATGCTATTAGAAATATTCTTCGTTTTGCGTTTTTTCGTTTGATGTTGGCACTTAGTAATTTTATTTATTTGCGTTGTAATTGGTTTGCTTCGGGAGGGTTGGTGCCTATAATTTTCATCATCATTTAGAATTGGTTTTGGTGTCTTTTATCTTTTATTTCCGGTCAGACAATCTTGCAATAAGATGTGGGCTTTACAAATGTTTCTTTTGATTCAATGTATTTTTGAATATTTGTTTCGCCCATAATCTTTTTAATGTGTGATTCTTTTTTAAAATATGGGCATTTTCTATATGTACAGTCACGTCCATCAGATTTATTTGCAGTTAATTCAGAAGGGGTTTTCTAAGGGGCGAGACCCTCGAAGACAGAGCTACAGGTTCGATAATGTTAATTAACGTTGTTGCACTGATTACTTGTATGGCCATATCTGAAGCATTTAAATCATCGAATGACGGGTTGAATATAAGGCTCCACTGGGATGTTTACGTAATTAATTTTTACAGTTTTTAGAAGTCGGAGACGAGGGACGTATTTAACTGTACCATTCTCCACGACTTTGCGTGTAAATCTGCGTACATTTAGGATGTCTATATGTACTAGTTAAAATAAATAAAAAATATTGAAACAATATCACTCACTGCATCCAGATAGATTCACTCTGCAATTTTTACGTGTTCTCCCTATCACTACTAGCACGGGACTGAATCGTAATATAATTTACTAATTATTAGCTAAGATGTAAAGTAAAAGCAAGGAATCATTAATTTGATAGTTTAATTTTGGTGGAGATTATTATCAACGTAATTTTGCTAGACTTGGGCTGATTTAGAATCAGACGATTATAAACATCTCCTAACTCCATCAAAAAAAAAAATGTTTACGAGTATTTCAATGATTAAAAGATAGATTTAAAATAAGTCTGCGAAAACTATAAGTGTATTGTGATTATTATTGCTGAGTCTTAGTTGTATGCAGAAGTGTTACACGAAAGCAGTAGGAAAGAGAAGAAATAAGAAGAAATAGTATTATATTAAAATAATCCGCAATAATTATTAAAAACTTAGGGGAGTAACGCCGTAAACATTGAAACTCATTGGGACAATAACAAAAAGTTTATTGTTTTAAATTCCAATATTTTGCCTGCCAACCCTAGGCTTCATCAGGGAAATCAAATTTGAGATTTATAAAATAAATGAACGAAATCCATGTATTATAAAACGTGAGACGTTTGCACAAACATCTTTGTGTAAAAAAAACTATAACAGCAATAACAGTTAATAAAACGGGGTAGTTACAAGATTAAAAACCATATCAACACATTTTGACGAAACGGTGGACGAGAACGTTTTAATAAATGTCCACGGTTTTGCAGTCTTAGTTAGACTCATTGTTGTAGATTCACGAAATGGTTTCGCAGTTTTAAATTATTGGTTAATTTTCTACAACGAATTAATGGATTTAAGTACAGATTATTTTAAAATAAGGGTTAGTCCATCCGTTTGGGTTATTGGTTAAGTTGAAATTAAATTTTATCCTTATCTAGCTATATTAAATAATTATATTAAAAATGAGTTTCTGTTTTGTGTAATGGAAATATTTATTAAGTTTACCAGTTTGTGTCACAATACGTTTACGCATCAGTGAAATAAATGACGGCAAATCTAAATACATTGACAATGAAGCGGAAATTATAATTTAGCGTCAATCCTTTCACGATCTTGAATTAGAGTTAAATAAAGCTGAGAGAAAATTAAAAAAAAAATCAGGATTTTTTTCAGGTGTAAATAAAATATTTCAATTATAACTCTTATTAAGGAAATATAATGATTAACTAAACAAGTATTTAAATTATAAACTGATTCTTGGAAATAAAGTTATTAATAAACAATTTAAATATATTTATATTTTCATATGTGTACAGAAAATAAAAGTTATTCATGCGTAACAAAACACCCTCATATAAATTGATATAGATATTAAAATTATAAATATAATATAAAATTGACAATTATAACGAAGTAGGAATTATAATATTTAACAGAGGTCTTATTTATGCAGTGAGTGTTTCTTAGAAATTATTTATTTTAATTTTATTTATAAAGATATACATTTTTATACATCAGTCAAGATAGTTCTCTTTCTAATAAAATCTTATATAAAATTCTAGAGAAAATACGACACCCATATTTCAAATGGATCGGTAACAAGTACTAATAATTTTATAAAAGTCGGTTTTGCATAAAATAGTTTCACGTAATTACCTATAATTAAAGTACAAAAATAGTGTGGCCATTATTTACTAAATGAAACATATATAAGTCACTGTAAAAATTAATTATTAAACTCTTTCCTATTGCAAAGATTAATGCCAAACATAATTTAACATTCTTAATATGTCACATATACATAACCTACTAATTAATAACATATATGCTAATTTTAGTCTGTGTACATAATGATTTAGTGACCCGATAATTCATGCGAAGTTAAGTTTACATATTCATATAAAGTATTTCTCATATTTTGATCATTAAAACCTATTTGCATTTACCCTATATATATATTGTAACACTTGAGAACTTTAATTAGATATATTTTAATACGTTTACTAAATATACCTTGATTATAAAAAGCAATTCCACCCAGGCGTATTGAAACATTTATTCTATAAATTACAGTATAAAGTAATAAACTTTATACGAATTACTGCTTCCACTTTATCATCGGTGTAAAAAGAGTATTTTACTGGAGATTTAAATAGTAATTTAATTTTAACTTTTTAAAACAACTACCCTGGCTAATATAGCGAGATATATTGAATTATATAAAAGTTGCCGTACATGCTTGAGTAAGTGCTTATTTTTTCATTATAATTTTTCATAATTATTTTAAAGTCATGTTAACTTCAAATCACTACTGATACGAATTAGAATATTAGAATTCGTGTCTGCATATGGAATTAAAATTAATTTTTAAATGATTAAATTTTACCATTTTTATTGTATTAAAATCGTACTAAAAATGTACATCAAATTCACATAAAAATATATTCAAAATAATGCTATTGTGGACAACTTACTTTCTTATAATTTAATCAGTTGTACTACCTATCGTAAATTAAGATTTGTTTTATAGTCTTAGATAGATAGATGTTGTATGGGCGGCACCAGCGCCAATTCCACCGCGACCTTTCCAGGTCTATTGTGGATCCCTGTTTATCTCAGATGACCAGCTCTAGCTTTGCCTCTTTGATTAGTCCTATTAGCCCTGCCAGAGGGGCTTGGGTATAAGTCTCCGCGCTTGGGTTTGTAGTGCCTAGCTTTTGATATCTAATCCTTGCTAGACTTTCGCAGTGGCATAGGATGTGGAACGAGTCCTCTTCTTCCTCTAGGCAGAATCTACATGATACTTCTTCCACCAGGCCTATTTTGCTCATATGTTTGTTGAGCTTGCAGTGTCCTGTTATCAGGCCTACTATTGTTTTGACCATTTTCCTGTCTTGGTTCAGGAGTTCGGTCGTGAATTTTGGCGATTGTTTCTTAAGGAACTGTTTTGCCTGTCTCTATCCTGGTGAGTTCGTCCACCAGGTATGGGCCTGTGTCTCCACCCATTTTTTTTATGGATCGTTTGACTGCGGTTTTGGAGATTCTGTAAGAGGGTTCCGGGCCAATTACTGCTTTTGACGAGCCTTGTTTGGCCAATTCGTCTGCTATGTCATTCCCCGGATGTCCTCCGTGTCCTGGGACCCATGTGATTGTTACTTTTTTGTGACAGCAAAGTTGGTTAAGAGCGCGTATACAGTCCCACACTAGCTTAGATTCGACCTGTGTGGAGCTTAGTGCTCTTAGTAGCGCCTGGCTGTCGGAGAATATAGCAATTGACCTACTTTTGGTGTCTTGTCTTGCTATTTCTCTTGTGCAGTGGTGAAGAGCTATCGCCTCTGCTTGGAACACTGTGGTGTTCTTGGTGAGACTGACAGAAATCTTTGTCTCGGGTTTTGTGCCGTATATACCTGCTCCTACCCCTTTGTCGGTCTTTGAGCCGTCCGTAAACCAGCATGATTCTGCTTTGGTAGGTTGGCCTTCGACCCAGTCCTCTCTTTATGGGATTAGAACCTTGTATTTCTTTTCGAAATTGGATTTTTTCACCATGGCATCGCTAGGCATTGCTGTAATCGCGTTAGCCTTCAGCTTGTCTTCTAGCCATTGATGCGTTTTTCCGTGTGATCGGATTATGGGCGCCTGTCCTTGCATCAGTCTGTATGATACGGACCTGACTTCTCCTTGAATGAAGATGTGTAGTGGTGGTATGTTCAGAATGGCTTCTAGGGCTGCTGTTGGGCTGGTGCTTAGGGCTCCTGTTGTACTGAGACGTGCTAGTCTTTGTGTACTGCTCAGGAGTCCCATCGCCCCCTTTTGCTTTGTCCTAGTCCACCACACCACTGCTCCATAGGCTATCATGGGTCTTATAACCCTGGTGTAGAGCCATAGAGTCAATTTAGGGTTTAGTCCCCAATTTTTCCCGCACATTCTGCGACTCCTGCCCAATGATATTGTTGCTTTTTTGGTGGCTTTTGTGATGTGTGGTCTCTACGTCATTTTGGCGTCAAAGGTTACTCCCAGGTACTTTGCCTCCCCTACGAAGGGAATTTCCGTACCCCCGAGCTTCAGTGGCTTTAGGCCTTGCAATGCTCGCCTTTTTGTGAATACGACAATTTGTGTTTTTTGTGGATTGATTGTCAATCGCTCCTGTTTGCACCATTTGTCTACTATGTTTAGGGCTCTTTGTGCTCGCTTCGAGACAACTCCCGCGAACCGGCCCCTGATGACAATGGCTAAGTCATCCGCGTACCCTAGGCAGTTGATGTCCTCTTTGGACAGTTTTCCTAGAAGGTCATCTACTAGTGTAGCCCATAACAGTGGAGATAGCATTCCTCCTTGTCGGCAGCCCCCCCCTGCCTTAGCCTTAATGGTATGCCCCCCAAAGTGGATATGATTGTCCTTTTCTCTAGGCTGGCCTTGATCCATTGGCAAAGGCTTGACGGGACTCCTTTCCTTTCTTGTGCCTCCACCAGAGAGTTTGTTGTGACGTTGTTAAATGCCCCTTCTATATCCAGAAATGTGGCTATATCTTTGTCTTCCATTGACTTTGTTATGAGCCTGTTTAGGTCGTCCAGCGCCGAGTCCGTTAACTTACCCGGCTGATATGCATATTGCCTGTTGTTGAGGTGATCTTTTAACAGTATCTCGTCCCTTATGTACCTATCAATCAGTCTTTCCATTGTTTTTAGTAAGAATGAAGATAGGCTGATAGGTCTGTATGACTTTGGCGTTAGGTCAGCTATTCTGCCTACCTTCGGCAGGTAGATTACAATTACGCTTTGCCATGATTTTGGTATATATCCCCATGCCAGGCAGGCTTTGAAGATTTTTGACAGGTGCGGCACCAATTCCTCTATGCCCATTTGTAACAGAATGGGATAAATCCCATCCGGTCCCGCGGACTTGTAATGTTGGAACCTGCTGATGGCCCATTTAATTTTAGTGGGTCTTGTGACCTCATTGGCTAATCTTCAGTCCTTTTGGTCGGGCCTTTTAGGTCTTTGGCTGGGATTGTCTGGCTTGTTGTGTTCTGCCAGAATTGTTGAGGCTGGAAAGTGGACTTTTAATAGTTCCTTGAGACTTTCCTCTATTGTTTCTGTGTAGGTTCCTTCCGGTTTCTTGAGGAAGCCTACCTCTTTGGCAGCACTGCCGTCCTTAGCCAGGACTTTGTGAATTCTAGAGCATGCCGGAGTGTCGTTAATCTCCTCGCAGAACTTCCTCCATGAGTCCCTTTTGGATTTTCGGATTTCTTTGTTATATTGAGTGAGCTTTCCTCTGTAGGTGTCCCAGTCCTGATTGTTTTTGGCCCTATTGAATAGCCTTCGAACCTCGATCCTCATCTTTTTGAGTTTTTGGTTCCACCAGACTGTTCCGCAGCCCCTCTGCTTGGCTGTTTTTTTCGGGCAGTTTTCCAAATAAGCCGTCCTGATGGCGTCATTGATTTGTTCCACTGCCAGCTCCAGCCCATCAATCTCTCTTGTCGAAGTTGTACCTCCCTTGAGAGCTTCTCTGAGGGACTCTTTATATCCTACCCAGTTCGTCTCTCTTGGGTTTCTGTACTTGTTCGTCATGAGAGATGTGACTAGATCGAAGCGGATTTGCCTGTGGTCGGAGCACGATGGTTCTTCTGACACATGCCAATTCGCTATACTATCACTCACTTTCCCGGTACAGATCGTTAGGTCTAGTACTTCTTTACGGTTTTTCGTGATGAACGTGGGCTTATTGCCGACATTGGTCACTATAAGTCCCTCTGCGGAGATAAAGTTAAATAAAGACTCACCTCGTTTGTTGATGTCCGAGCTACCCCAGAGCGTGTGATGCGCATTGGCGTCGCACCCTATTATGAGTTGGTATGCCTTCTCCGCGCAGTATGCAACTATGTCGCTTAGTATACGCGGAGGGCATTTTCTCTCATCTCCTGGGAAGTAGGCCGAGCAGATGACCCAGCTCCTCTCTCCTTCCTCCGTCCTGGCCGACATGATGCCTGTAACAGAATCTTCAGTGCATAATTGCGGAATTAGTGTACATTTTACTCTATCACTGTGAATTATAGTCTTAGTAAAACTCATCGTTTCAGAAGTAAGACATGCTTTGTATTTTTATTATTAGTTAATTTTCTACAAAAATTTCGTTAAACACATATAATAAAATACATATATTAATTCCTGTATATTATAATATTTATACAATCATATTATGCTAATAATTTGTAAAGATCTTTGTAGTTGTTAATTAACAAAGGATTCGTAGAATTGTTATCGTTTCATACGATTTTTAGGATTTAGATACTGGAAGATCAACAAGATGAAATTATAAGTCCTGTACTAATATTCCCCGAGCACTTAAGGTAAATATATAAGTATGCAACAATTAAACAATTTGGAGAAATTTTATTTAGGTTTGTTTACTGTTCTTTTAAATAAATTCATTAATAATTTTAAGAGCATTCAGTGTAGTATTTATTAAGTAATTAAGCTATTGTGAAAAATTGCTTTAGTAATGGGTGATTTTTTAGCAACTTTCTTTTTGGCAACACTGTTTTTCGCAGCTCAGCTGTTTTAATGTAACATGTCAACTGTCAAACATGTTCAGTTTGGTCTATAATTTAACCATGAATCGACTTACAAACGAACAAAGTTTGCAGATTATTGAATTTTATTATCAAAATTTATGCTCGGTTAAGAAAGTGCATAGTGCACTTATTCCACTTTATGGTCAGTTTGGGCGACCTTCTGAGGCGGCTATTTGGAATCTTTTGACTAAATTTCGCACCAAATTTACATTATTGGACATTTAACTACCAACACGCATACATAGAGTGCGGTCAGAGGAAAATATCGCAGCTGCATCCGCCAGTGTTGTTGCTGACCGTGAATTATCGATTCGGCGCTGTTCGCAGCAATTGGGCCTCTGTTACTCCAAATTTTGCGGAAGGATTTGTTGTAAAACCTTTTAAAATACAGCTGGTGCAATAATTGAACCACGCGACCTACCACAACGGATAGCTTTTGGTGAATGGGCGCTGGCAAAGTTGGATGAAGATCCACTTTTTTATCGGAAATTTGTGTTCAGCGACGAAGTTCATTTCTAGTTGAATGGATACGTGCCGTATTTGGTGTGAAGAGCAGCCAGAAGCATTTCAAGAACTGCCAATGCATCCCGAAAAATGCAATGTTTGGTGTGGGTTATGGGCCGGCGGCATCATTGGACCGTACTTTTTCAAGACGACGAAGGCAGGAACGTTACTGTGAATGGCGAGCGCTACCGTGCGATGATTATAATTTTTTTGCCTAGAATGGAAGAGCTGGACTTGTCTGACATATGGTTTCAACAAGATGGTGCCACATGCCACACAGCGCGCGAAATTGAGAGGCGAGTTCGGTGAACAGTTATATCACGTTTGGGGCCGGTCCATTGGCCGCCTAGATCGTGCGATTTAACGCCTTTGGACTATTTTTTGTAGGGCTATGTTAAGGCTCATGTCTATAGGGACAAACCCGCAACGGTTGACGCACTGGAAGCCAATATTAAAGAATTTATTCGTAAGATACCGGCCGATATGTTGGAGAGAGTATGCCAACATTGGACCCAGCGTATAAATCATTTGAGGGGTAGCTGCAGTCAACATTTACATGAAATCATCTTTAAACATTAAATTATATAGATCGTTCTATCGACTCAAATAAAGATTTTATACGTTTCTCTAAATTTTATGTGTTTTTTTTCTAAATCAAATCCGAAAGCTCTTAAAAAATCACTCTTTATTATGCAAAAAATCAAATCTCTATTACATTTAAAGTAAATGATTATGTTTACTAAGCCTAATGTTATATGAGGTAAATTATTGATGGAACCTTGAGTGAGACGATTACATACTTAAACAGATTAACTATTTAAAAATAATTTAAATATTGCTATACTAATATAAAATGAAATTTCGATTATTTTAATAATATTAAAAATATTTTTTTATTTTGGAACATATAGAAATACATGTGTAGTGGGAGATGATAATTATTGATGTACATCTTCACGTAATTCAACAATCATTAAACTAAATGATAATTGTTTTTCTATATTTGCGACACATGTATGAAGTATGTCGTTTTATTTATTTATTTACTCATTTAGTTATTTAGATCTTCACTCTTCTATCTCAAAAAATACATACCAAAACAAAATTATTACAAAAAACATACGTAAAATTTTGAACAAAGGAAGCACGGGCGGAGTTCAGAATTCCTGTTCTTTCACTCAAACCCTTCGACCATAATGTTGGGAAGGCAGGTATACTCATCCACAACCGGAAAATTTTATATCGTGTTTGATTCAGCAATTTTTACATAGTCTTTTGAATTGGATAGGAATACCATGCACTCATACTTAATTTATTTTGTGCTGACGTTCCTAACATAAATATTTTTGAATTTTAAAATCTCTTAAAGAATTTTCTAAAATATTATAGGAACTTTATTGATATTTTGAACAGTGTTATATTTAGAAACTTTAAAAAAGGTATAGCCCTTGGAAGTAATTGTTATAGATTAATCGCATACTATATTCTGCGATAATTTGTGTAGTGTAACCTGTTCGTTAAGTACATTAGTGTTAAGATTTTCATTTGCAGAAATATTTATAATTATTCTAGAAGATTAAGCCTTGATGCATTACTAAAAAAATACAAGAATTTTAATATATCTATAGGTGGACATTGTTAGGTAAATCTCATCTCAAAACTGTCCTACACATGTAATTTAAATTCCGAATATTAAATTTGATATACCCCTGATTTCCTAAATGGACAAATTTTATCTTTCGACATTCAATATATACGTCAAAAATTTATTCAGTGGCTTAAGACATTTGATGATTTGATTTTGGAATTATTATTATATAATTTTACTGAAGCAAGGCTTAGAATATCTCAAATTCCTTTTAACCAAACTTAGATATCTTAGATCTGATGAGATGACAATGAAGTTTTTAAATCTTTTTTGAAAATGCATCCAAGACTGGTAGTATTACGTCAGGGTCCATTGTGGGCTCACTTCTATTTCTTATTTATACCTAACTTAATATTTATTTGATAAGGAGGGTTTAATTTATAAAATAAAGAAATATAGAAAATAAATATATTATAAATCAAAATTAAAAGCTAATGCTAGTATGTTTGTAGTATAAATAAAGTTAAAACAAAAAATTCCAAAAATAAGCAAGTGTATTATTTATAAAACATTTTACATTTATATCGGAAATATGTTTAGCAGACCGTAAAATTGATTAAGTACTTCACAATTATTTCTTCTAAATTAACATAAATAGTTTTTTATTTAAGTGTATGCTATTTAGATGACATTCAATAAAATTAGTACAGTAGACCAAATTAATTAAGTTATATTGTATAATATTAATTATTTGTCTCTTTTCTCTTAAAATTAATGCTATATATAGCCCCCATAAACATTAATACACTCATCTAACAATTTTTTATAGAACTTATCTATATATTATAAGATTTTGAATGTTCCTCCTAACATTTATTAAAATCAATAACGTGTTTAGTTAATAAATAATTTCTATTACTTTCATTGGTATTTCTATACTTAATAATTACTTCTGTGAAATTAAATATATTTAAGGTAGTTGGATGTAAAATATAAAATATATTAACTGTTTAAATAGTGTATTTTAATAAGTTACATTTGAATTATTATTAAATAAACTAAATAATTAAAAATAAATTAATTAGAAGTCTTAATATAATATGTATATTTATATTTGTAGAATATCTCGAAACGTATTTTCTAATTTATTCTAAGCTTAGCGATCCTTCATGTAAATTCGGTTTACGAACGAAAATATTTCTTGAAAAAATAAATGAATGAAATAAATGAGTTTGAATCGAATTTGCTACTTGGATTAAATACCAAATTTCTTCACTGATTCCCCACGATGGAATTTATGCTCGTTAAAAAGTTTTAAAAGCCAATATCGAAGTAATATTAAAGAAGTTGTCGGTTAAGCTTATGCAGATTATCATAAAATATTAGAAAATTAAAAGAAGTGTCACATATGTTTACCATCGGAAACGAAATTGATATTTATCTTAACTTTATATTAATATTGTGTGTTTAAATTTCATGTATTTTATTTTTTTTGGTGTTTCATCAATCAGTTCATGTATCTCTGTTTAAAATTATGGAAAACACGTTTAGTTTTTTTTTAATTATTTGATATATTAATTTATATAGAAACAGACAGAAAATAGCAAAATATATTAAATTGTTTATTGATACATTTAGTATGTTACCTAACAATACACTTATGTTCTATTCTATTTGATTTGAATAGAAGAATAGAACATTTTTATTTAAAACAATATATTAGTTGATGTATATTATTCAACTCGAAAATCTGATTTTTAAAATATATACTTATGCATAATTATAAATTTTCCAATTCTAATTAGGTTAAAAAAATACTTTAATTATGAATTCTTGATGAACTCTTGGCACCAAAACGTATATTTTATTTAACGATATATATAATATGTAAGATTTTATTGTTGCCTAAATTGTATTTTAATACTTTATCAGTAAGATATATATATATAATTAAGCGAATATATACTATTTATGTACATCTTATTAGTATGTCTTGCTGTTGCGGAACGCCTATGTAACGAGAGGAAATATTCCCCTAAAAATGAATTATATAATAAATGAACGGGTTTCTATTAAATTTCCTGCTTGAATTTTTGTTCATTAAAAATTTCAAGTTTAGTTCCTATACATTAAATACTGTGATTTAAGCTCAGATAAATCATCATTTAGATAACAAAGGAAACAACAATGTGTTGGTTGAAGTGATTTTTGGAAAAATTTTCGTTTAGTTATAGTAGACGTTCATTGATAGGGATAACAGAGGTAGAGTCATATATGAGTTGGTTAGAAGGATTATGTAGAGGATTACTGGGGTGGCGGATTTTGGTTAATGTTCTTAGGGAGGATCGCTCGCTAATTTGGATATTATCGATAGTAGGATTGCAGAAGTTGGAGAGAAGGTCATTACTATAGTCAAGTAGACGACAGCAGATCAATTTATATATTTTAACTGCTGTTTTTATAGATATACCGTACCTCTTGTATGTTAGGTTTCTGAACATTTTAGCTCTAGCTATGATTTTTGTTTTGTTTAAAGCTGTGTGGTGTTAGAAATTTACTTTTCGATCTATGGCAATGCCTCAGTATTTTATGAATGTAGAAGGGGAAACAGTTGTGTAAGAGATATGGTAATTGTGCAGAATTCTTTTTACGGTAATAGGGAATTCGGAGCTGGGATTTGTGGAGATTGATTTTAATTCGCTTCGCCATTCACCAGTGGTGCAGGGTGTCAATAAACTGCTGAAGGGATTCAAGAGCTTAGGTACACAGGGTGCATGGGAAATTAGGGCTGTGTCACCTGCAAATTGAAGGGATTAAAGTGAAGAGGACCACAGTTGTAGATGTCGAAGCAGAAAAATGAAAAATAAAATCTTGTAAACTAATGGAGATGGAGGGGATCCTTTTGGTAGATATTTTCAGGAGTAAACGGCGGGAGTAGAAGTTGTTAATTTTGACTTTAAGAGATCTGTTTGAAAGGCATTTCTTGATATTGAAAATAATGTGGGCACGAATTTTAGAATTTTAAGGATTCAACATTTGTACAGCAGACCTTGATGTCAGACAGAGTCGAAGGCTTTTTGAATATTCAGTAGTAAGCTGACTGAATTCTTTCCTTCACGATGTGTTGTTTAGATGTTTGAGCTAAGGATGGTAAGTGGGAGGGTTGTGAATCGTTTTGAAAGAAAGCCAAATTGGTAGATCGGGATACGGTCATGGATGTGGGATAGTATTTTGTTTTTGAGGAGTGAGTCGTAAAGTTATGCTAGGACGGGAAGTAACTTGAGGCGGTAGCTGGATATTAGTAATGATGGTCACATTTTGGGATACAGATGATTATTCCATGTTTCCATTCGGAAGAAAAATATTGGTGTTGGTAAATGAAATTGAGGATATTAAGGATATGGACGTATATTTTTGCCCTTATTTAATATGTTAAAATAGTTTTCTTGTGTAAAAATGTCCGTCGATTTTGAACTGTAATTGAATATAAAGAAATAGTTGTACCAGTCGTTAACAAGTTGAAGGGTTGATTGATTGGTGTCTTCGAATAAATTAAATTTAAATGGTCTGCAAATTTACGTCTGATAATGTCTGGGTCTGTTATAGTCTCGTCGGTAATAGGGTCGTACAGTTCTTTAATTAATTTTTTCGACTTTTTGTATCTACTTAGTTTTCTAATATCTGTCCAAAACTTTTTACTTTTTGAATAATTAATTTTCCTATAACTATTGATCTAAGTGTCCGTTTTATATTCCGTAATTAGTTTTTTAATGCTATTGTTCGGTTTGTTAAATTTTTGTTCAAGTTCGGGAGTGTCCGTTAGTTGAATGTCTCTGTCTTTTATATTTGATAAGTCGAAGGATACAATTTGGAAGATGTTATTTATTGTTTCTTAATAAGGTGTGTTTTGTTTAATCGAATTATATAGGATGTTGTTGAATTGGGTTATCGTCCTAGGATTTATTTTAGGATATGAAGCGATAAATTGTGTCAAGTCTGTAGCAACTGTCTTTGTTAAAATTGTAGATTAGGTTAGGAATTTGTTGTGGAAGATTGTATGGAATTTTTATTTGAAAGGTGATTGCTAGGTGGTCGGAGCATAGATCGTGGACATGGTTCACAGAGTGTATGAGTTTTTGGATGATCTGGGTACAGGGTAGAACATAAGTGGTGTCTTGTACGTTATTAATAAAAAAAGTGGATGGGTGCTTGTATAATTCTTGAAAAAAATTTATCGTGTAGAGAATTTATTAAACGGAGCTTGTAGTACATTTTTTGTTACAACAAAAAAGATAATTTTTCAGAAAAATATAAACTAAAATACATGCAAAATTCTTTAAAAAAATTCTAGGAAAAAATTATCAGTCTAAAATTTTAAGCAAAAAATGAAATGATTTTATTGATATTAAACTGACTTATTTTAGCAACTTATTAAAATAAAAATATTAAGGTATCACATAATTAATTATAAGTGTCCCTAAATATAAATTTGCTATTTGTTATTCCATCTCCATTAAGAGATTTATATACAAAGAGAATTGATCCAGAAAATGATTAAACTGCAAATATATTATTATATATAACCCTGATCCACATTACCTAAATCCTTCAGCTTACCCGCTCCTGTACGCAGATGACACAGCCTTAGTAGTACATGTCCCCACCCTGCACAAGGCACTCACCACCCTACAAGGGCTAATACCATACAATTATGGTTTGCAAAATGGAGAATAACAATTAACCCCAATAAATCCCACCTTCTAATACATTTTCACCGTTCCCATAATTCACCATTCAAACTAACCATTAATAACCATTCTATTTCACCATCTCCTTCCTGCAAATACCTTGAAATTGCATTTGATCCCAAACTAACATTTTAAATTCACTCCCAAAACCTCAAAGCAAATGTCAAGAAGAGAGCACGGCATTTCAGAAGTCTTATGTACAAAAATCAGGGTATAACAACAAAAACAGCTGTTAATATTTACAAAATGATCTGCCAACCTCTTCTTGAATATGCTGCTATCCTTTTCCATAAGCCTCGTCCTTCTGTTCTTAAAAATATCCAGGTATCGGAACGATCAGCCCTTCGTACACTAACAAAATTTAGACACCCACTCAATCCCACACACAATCCATCAAATACCCTCCTATACCATTTAAGTAATCTAACTCCCATTGATGAACGCCTTTCATTCCTTGCACAAAAATTTGCTACCAACCCACATAACCTAGAGATCCTCAACATTATGTGTATCCTCGCAATCCCCTTACAACACCTCCATATAAACACCCCGAAATCACCATCTATCAATTCATCACCTCACTTCTCAATGACATTAGCGATCATGACGTTTGAAGAACAACAGACAGTTAACACAACAAGGCATTAGCAATCATGAAGTTTGTATGACAGATAATTACAGGCTGAAAGACCGCGGGTCGATAGCCGTTGGACAGAAAACTAGAACATTAGAATTTATTTATTTTAATTTATTACAAGTATTGTATTTTTTTTCCTGTAAATAAACATGTTTAGTAGTAGTATTATTATAAAACTCAATACGATACATATGGATTAACAGATTTTAAAATATTATACAGAATATAACAATAAAGTTAATATAAGGCATTCAATTTAATTGAGGCATTTAATTAAAAATGTGTTATTCAAACAAAGTTAAAAAAATGTGTTTTTATTTACGTGCGACCTGTATAACGAAGTAGAAGCTTCAAGAATCAACCATATTAAAAAGTGTTAAGCAAACAAAGTTAAAAAAATGTTTTTTATTTAATTAACTGATGTGACATCCACTAGGAACCTGCAGTATAATTATGTTCCATTCAATAAAACCTTATTTTGTGGGTCGTATTTTCACACTGACGCTTTTAAATATATAACGATATGTCCCAAATATCAGCAAATACTTAAATTTAAAGTGTAATAAAAAATCAGCATTTAATTTTATAGTTAGAAACCTACAAAATTATAAAAGCCACTGTAATGGAATAAACGGAGTGGGCCTCACTCATTACCTTACTTCAAAGCCTATAATGTTGATTTTATATTATTTTTTTAAAATGTATGTGTGTTCGATACTGTATCTCAAAACCTAGGCTAAAATTTTAACTATTATCATTTATGTGAGGGCGTTAAAGTTATTATAGTATTTGAAAAGTAATTAAAATATATAAGTCATTTACGTTGTAGAAAATTCACTACTAATTAGAAAAAATCTACAGCAAATGAGTCTTATTAAGACTACAAGAACAAATCACTGTTAAAACAACTACTTCTCTAGCTAATACTTCGACAGACATTAAATGATACAAAAGTAATTTGCGTGTTACAAAATAGCAAGGCTATCAAAACAACACTAGTGTAAACGTATTTCTTTTTGTAAAATGAACTAAAAATGATTGAAATAGTTTGTGAGTGACAAGAAATGAATTTAGGTTATAAAATTGAGTATTGAATTATTTAATTGCTTTTGCTAGTTTATTTTTAAATACATCAACCTAAATTAATTTCTTCTTCCAAATTACCATCAAATCAATCTTTATTTGTAGTAGCACATAAATACATGTATTACAATTGTCAGAACAGGAACATAATGCATATTATAATTAGAAAATACAACAAAGAGTGAAAAGGCTAACCTAGGTACATATTTAATTAGTAAAAGACTAAAACTAAGGACATATTTATAAACATATTAAAACAAAAACTAAAATTAAATTAGACTGAAAGGAACATCATTATATATAATGGTTACGACCGTGTCTCAGTAAGAAAATCCTGAACGGAGTAGTAAGCTTTATCTAGTAAAAAAATTTTAATTTTGATTTAAACAGTTTTATATTTGTAATATTCCTAATAGCTGAAGGCAATTTATTAAATAAAGTAAGGCACATGTAGTGAGGATTTTTTTCGTAACGCGACGTATGATGTAGGGGGATGGATAAGTTATCAATATATCTTGTATTACACGATTTATTATAGGCTTTATTAGTCGCAAATTTATTTTTATGATTGAAAACGTATGAGCAGCAGTTGTAAATATATATGGAATAAATAGTAAGAAGTTTCAGATCAATAAAGAGATTTCTACAGCTATGTCTGAATTTAGAAAATGTCATTCTCCTCATTATATCTTTTTGAAGCCTAAATAGGCGGTAACATATCAGGGGAAGAACCCCATATAATAATTCCATAATTTATGTGGCTGTACACATGTGCATGATTAAACTTAAGCAGAGCAGGTAGATTTACTAAGTTCCTCCTAGACAGGATGGCGAAACTAGCTGATCGGAGTTTCGAACAAATCGTGTCCATATGAATCTCCCAGCTTAGCGTTGGACTAATAGTAATACCAAGAAATTTTTCGCTATTAATTACCCTTATTTCACTATTATTAAGTATCAGATTAGGTACTCGTAACCGGGTATGATTTTGAGGATTTATGAACTGCATGTAACCCGTTTTGTTTTTGAGTTAACATCAGGTTATTAGCTAGACAACACGAGTAAAAATTTGTGATAGCACTATTTGCTTTATTACGAGCATCTTCAAGAGATGTATTACTGATTAGTAGTGATGTGACGTCAGCATATTTGCAGACGGTAATGTTTGGTATATTATCAAAGGCCAGGTCTACATCGTTCATGAAAATAACGAACAGAAAAGGGGCTAAGATAGACCCTTGAGGAGTGCCCGCAGAAGCACATACTTTATCTGAAAAATATTTATGATTAAGTACATTACCACGTTTACCTTGCATTATTACGTTTTGAGATCTCAGGCTTAAAAAAGATTCTATTAAGTTTAATGCATTTCCTGTGATACCATGGGCTTGAAGCTTGTCAAGTAGTAATTGGTGATTGATTAGGTCGAAGGCTCGAGATAAATCAAAATAGATACCTAGAGTCACTTCACCTTTATCCAGGGCACTATAAACAGCCTTCATTGAGTCAAAGAGTGAGTCAACAATGAATTTATTCTTAATAAACCCAGATTGGGTATCTCGTAATAGGTTATGTTTGGTGAAATAAGATACTAATCTATTCATGATGGCTTTTTCAAGTATTTAAGCGAAGAATATCAGTAGGGATACTGGCTTATAATTATCTATGTTACGTCTTTGATTCTTTTTATAGACCGGTACAATGTTTGCTATTTTCATTAGACTCGGAAAAACTCCATGAGAGAAGGATTCGTTGATTATATTAGTGAGTGGACAAATTATAAGTTGAGCAATATCTTTAATAACAAAGCCTGGTATCTCATCATACCCAGGAGATTTATTTGAAGGTAACTCATTAATAATATGTAAAATTTCATGTTCATCTACTGGATAGAGGTAGAAAGTGTTGTCTGTGAATCTATTTGGAATAGAGTGTGTATGTGTTATTGAGACACCGCTAGTGTTGAAAAAACTCTTAAAATGCTCACTAAATATATTTCAGAGCTGCTGAGGATCGGTGAAAGACTCGTTATTATAATCTATTGTGATACATTTACTATATTGTTTGTTATTGAAATTTTTGTTTATATCCCAGACTCTTTTATTTGGATTTGGGGAATTTATTACTAAAGAATCATAGTATTGTTTTTTAGCTTCCTGTACTAGTTTTTGATGATTATTTTTTGCCGCACTGTAGGCTTTGCGAGATTCAACTGTATTTAATAATTTGTTTGCCCAGTGCATTTGTTTCAGAACGTTAGAGCTATTTATATTCTCTTGGTTAACCCAAGATTTGTTTGGTCTACTGACATTCTTTGTTATGTGTGGGAATATTACATTAAACTCAGCAAGGATTTTGTTTAAAAATATTTTAAACATGACGTCAACACAGGCACAGTTACGAATTGAATCAAAATTAACTGCAGCAATTGCATTGTAAAAATTAAGCCTTGAGCTTGTGCTGAGAACACGGCGGAGGATGTATTTATTATTATTATTAGTGCCACTAATAAGAATGCTAAGTGTTAATGCACAGTGATCAGAAAAACCGCATTCACAAGATGTTGTCAATCATTGTCTCCGTATAATGCGTAATACGTGTAGGGGAATTAATTTTAGCGGATAGGTTATATGACGCCAAGGTATCAATAATAACAATTGAGTCGCTATTAATTACATTCAGTTTAACATTACAATCTGCGCATACGATTATATTTTTATGTTTAGTAATGAGATATTCAAGCAAGATATTTAGTTTATCAATAAATAAGTTGTATTGAGCGGAAGGAGATCGATACAGCACTGTATTTAAATATTTTATCAATACATTCGACATTGTACATAATGGTTTCAAAGGTAGCATTAGTATGCTTATTAATAAAAATAGCTGTGCCACCTCAGCGGGAGTGGTTCCTACACGAGTATGAGCCGAGATCTTAACCGTCAAGTATAAATGAATTAATTTCATCCAAAGTGAACCAGTGTTCGACTATACAGAATATATGACACTTTAAAGCTAGTAAGAATGCAACAATTAGGTCTTTTTTATTACGTGCACTCTGAGCATTTAAATACACGACATGTTAAATGTGCATGAGGATTTTTTTCCTAGAGGAGTTACGTACCGGTTTCCTGGGGGCACGACAAAGCGATGTTCTTATTCCATCAGGCCAATTCGCCTGTTTTGATAAATCATCTTTAATGGTTACTGGTGCTGTAATTTTAAAACTGATGTAGGAGTCTTGGTTGAAAGGATCGTTATGTAGACGCTCCGTAACTGTAAAATTGACAGTACCAAATTTATTTTTTTAGGTAATTCTCCATGTCAGCTGTTTTAAAATTTTTACAGTATTTACCTGAGTATACCGTAATAGTTGATGGTGGTTGTTTCATGTATACAATACTGTTGTTTACTGAAGCACTGTTCTGCGCAGTCGGGCTTGAGGTTATGATTAAAGAATTTGAGCCTGGTGTTGCTTGTATTCTACCCGGGTGATCAACTTGATGTGATTGTATGTTTGAAGGGCAGCAGTAGAGTTGGGGTGAGGGTTGGGGCAGTTGATTTGATTTGATATCACTTGTTCCAGTTAATATTTCCCGCGTTGTTCTTGACAGTTCTACTAAGTGGAGCGCTATGCTCTTTATGATAGTTGTCTGTAACATCGGCAAAGTTAGAGTGTGGTATGTGGTTTTGTACTTTCACACTCATTGGATGAGCGGTCATGGCATGGCTTAAATAATTAATTTTATCTTTCAACAGATTAATTTTATCATTTAGATGATTTATGATTTGATCTTTATATTAAAGAGATATTTGCAGGCATTTAGTTTCCATCTCACCAATATGTTTGTCCGTATTCAGAGTGGCCTCGTGCGTAGTTGAAATGGAATTTTTGTAGCTCACACCAACGTTCACCACGGTGTTATTTAGGGAATCCAAAGGGCTGGCGGGTATGTTAGAGCTGAGATCTTCTTCTTCCGTGTCACTGGCAGATGAGCTGATGGAGATCCTATGGTTGAAGCAGTTCACTTGTTCATTTTTACAGGCACATTTTAAGGTTAAATTACCCGAGCAGTAAATAATGTGGCCGGAGTCATCCACTAGTACGCAATACTTATGCAGTAGACATTTGGGGTGATAGTCCAAAGAGCACTTGGCACAGGTCACATACTTTTTAACATTTTTAGAGCAAACTGCACAGGTAGATTTATCAGGAACCTTACCGTTGACGGCCATCATTAAAGAGAAATTTTTGTATAGTTATTTCTTTGTTTAATACAAATTTGTGCAAAACTCAAACAATATAGATTTTTTTGTAGCTTTCGTCGTATAACAAAATATTATCTTTCTGAAATATTCTTTTAATTAAAGAACTTTTCTGAAATTTGAAATTTAAAGTTATTTACCTTATAAGGGGCTTCGAAGGAATTAACAATACATATTTGAAACGAATCTTTTATGTTAATACAGTACAATTTTTTATAATCGGAAACTTATTATTTTATGGTGCCATTTGATAATATATATTACTACTAAACATCTTTATTCACAGAAGGAAATTAATTATAATGCATGTAATGTATAAAATAAAATAAAATAAATTCTGATATAGTTGTCTTCTTCCGTTTCATGGCTATCGACCGGTGGTCTTTCAGCCCTAATGATATATATTACTGCTAATTTTTACTATTTTAAATAAATGGTGCAAATGGATTTATTAACAATTATAAACGGAATTCTATGTTATCCTTAAATACTGTAATTTTTTTGAAGTTCCAAATTCATGGTATGGGCACGTATATTATAATTGACTTAATATTTTATAAACCATTTATTGTGTTAAAGATGTAATATTCTTATACAGGAAATATTTCAATATATGATCTAATATAGATATATCGATAATAATTATTTTAATAAAAATATTAACATTCTTTATACCTTAGCTCTGTTGCTGAAATAAGTTGGTTGGTAAGTGGCTCAAGTGTTATTATTTATATGGATGATCTTACACAGGCCTTCAAACCAATATTACTTTGAAACCAAATAGCTACTGCTCCATAGCAGCCAGTTGCATAGTATGTCTTCTAAATTGTAATGAAGTATTATCAATTTCTTCACAAATTGTTTTTATTGACTAGATGTACATTTCGAAAGTGTTCTTTATCAAATGTTAAAATGACATTGAAAAAAAAATACATTAATTACAAAAATAAAAAATAAAAATTGGCGACTTAATTATTACGATTAATTAAAAAATATTAAAAGTTATGGTTTACAAAGAGACAAATGTTTACAATATTGTTAATTTGAACACAAAGCATGTATTAGTTCTAATAGTGGATTATTTAATTGACTTAAATCAAAACTAAGTAATTTGTTTTCTGCCTTTTCATTTCGATTGCTTCCAACATATTTAATTTGTAAGATGATGAAAATTTTAATAATTTTGTATTGTTGATTGAAAATCCATGACCTGTGTTAATTGAATGATAAACGACAGCTGATTTCTCAGGGTTTTGATTTTTAATGTGGTAGATGTGTTCTTTAAATCGTGTGCTTAAATTTCTTTGCGTTTGTCCTATATACATTTTGTCGCATTGGTTGCAATTTATTCAGTATATACCTGATTTTTTAGTGTCATGGATTTTCAATCAACAATACAAAATTATATAAATCTCTAGATACTTGTTTTACTGTAACACAGCTCGTCAGTAGATCTATGTTATAATAACATGCACTTATCCAATTAAAAGGCGCGTATAAAAAACGATATTAGCACAGGTAAAACGCCTACCTTGTAATTAATATGAATTTATCGATGCTGTATTGTTGAAAATTAAAAACATTAATGAGAAAAATTCTCCAATTTAAAATGAAAACTTTTAATTGAGAAATATTTAAGTTATAATACAATAAAATAAGTAAAACTGGGAAGGGACTTATATTTATTGATTTACAGTATAAACATTTTTATATTACGCCGGTTGCTCTAACTCAGAAATTTTATTGTCACTTATTTTATTCGTGCCATTTAAAACATAATTTCATATCGAATTTGAAGTTATTTTTTATTGGAAGGGTGACTCAAATTACTAAAATATTCTATTTTATGAACCTACAAGTAAACCACTAATGTTTATCTACATTTTATTTAGTCATAATACAATTAAATTTCCAAAAGTGACAACTTAAACTAACGAATTTTATTTCCATCTTAATTTTTGAGACATTTAATTTAATAGTTATTTCTTATTGGAAGGTGATTTAAATTACTAAAATGTTTAATTTCATGAACCTCAAAGAAAATCACTAATGGTTATTTCCACTTAATTTCGAAAAATGAACAATATATTTAAATAGGAATATTTGGACAAAACACTTGAACTATATTCTAATTGGCATTCGAAATATGCTGACTCTCAGGATCAACGTGTATACTCAAGTATATCCTTAAGATAAAATCGATATGTAATAAGAGATACGTATAAGTCAACGTCACTCAAATCTTATCCTCAAGATAATGTCACGTACCTAACAGTGGGCTCCTCCCTGTTAATAAACTAATTTGTCAGACAAAGGCATTGGTATAGGGTTGTATACATAATATAGCTGCTAGTATAATAATTATGGCCTAGATTTATGCGAAAAATGTTTCCTTTTACTGTAGATAATATATATTGAATTGCTAATCACATTTTCCATTGAATATTATTATTGACACGGTTTTATTAATATTAATTGTCATAGATTAAACCATATATTTAATATAATTATCTGATTGTTTCGTTATATTTATATATTAATGAATACTTCACTGTACAGCATTATATATATGTAAGTAAAATTAAATATTTGAAGAGTTGACAAAATAAAAATTTAAACAAAAAATTAGGTGTAAAACTGCATATTAAAAATAGATAACTTATTAAAATACAATGAATTAAACTCTCACCTAACTCGTGGTGAAACATGTCTATGTTAATTAGAAGGTTAATCAATATTCAAATTAAAAAAATATATAACAGAAAAGGGATTATTTAGTAAAACTATTTGCAGTAGAACGATCTATTCGAAGATTTGACCAAATTATATAATTAATGTGTATAAAATAGTAAAACTGTATAACAAAGTGAATGTCCTTAAAATATAAGCATTTGTTAATTTTATTTTAACATGTATGGAATAATGGAATTATTACAATCACTCTTTCATATCTTTATTTAAGAATTCTCTTATAACAGTCAACATAATATTATAAAATAATTAATTAAGGTGTGGCAAAAGTTTATAATAATTACTTTCAAAATCCCTAATTTATTACTAATATATTAACTCTTATCTAATAAACATAAATGTATAATACCAGACCCCCATTTTATATTTAAAATATTTGCTTAATATTTGAAACAAATTCTGTCAAAATAATGTATACCTTTAGTACATTTGCTAAAATTTAAATAATATTGTATCTAAACTGCAAACTGGTTTTTAATGAGTTATTTTCGTAAAATATAGTAAATGGTACTATCATGTTTTAGAAAAGAATTGAGTTTGTACCAACACATATAAAAATAATTAAAAAAGTCATTATTAAATTTAACTACTTAGTTTTATTATTTCTACTGACATATCTGTGTTTCTCGTCTCATATATATTTCTTAAATTATTAATTAATTTAGCGTAAACCTTTTAAAGTTAATGATTTTGTAGTTTAGCTTTGTTATTTACATTTTTAGAAAACCCCAAAATTTGTAATAAATGTCGCAATGCTTTGTATTTTACTTTTCGTAGTGGTATGAAGATTTTTTTGTAATGATCATTATTTTTTAATTATATTGAAACTACAGAACAGTATTAAATGAGTGATTTTAGGAATTATACTTAAATGTTAGTTTTATTTATAAATAAATAACAAATGTTATACTTTAATTCCTTGGTATTTTATAATAATATTATTTACATGAGTTTTATTGCTATAATATATTAGCTTTATTTTTTTCTAATCTTAGGAATTCAAGATATACAAATATATGCCTGATCAAATATTCCATTCAATATACTCGTGGAATATTTCTTTCATATTTACCCTTGTCATGGATATTCGCATTAATCATTTATAGCCACTCAACATAATGCAATTTTTGTAAGTAGATTTGTTTCATTCTAAAACTGGAGTTTTCTAGGTATATAATCTAGGTAACAAGTAAATATTTTATTAATAATTCATTACTATAATATTGCATATTCTATTGCCCATTGCACATATTAAGTACAATAATGTTGAATTTTATTAAAATTTAAAATTAGTTTTAATTAATAAAGTATCGATATTTTTTCGACACTTATTTCTGATAAAATATTTATAATAAAAACAATAAACTGGAAAATTGTTAAATTTTATTACATTTTATCTCATTAGAAACGCGCAATGTGTTGAAGAGAAAGCCCTGAAAGAGCAAAATCACAAAAGAAAATATGAACTATTGAAAACTAATTAATAATATGTTGCATCCTTCCATTCTATATGCATGCACTCCGGTGGAGGATTTCTACTGCAAGATGCAAGAAATTCTTAGGCAATGGGAAATCGTGCGATATCCATTTCTTGGTATAATGAACTAATTCTTTGTCAACAAACCAAAACTAGATTCTTACTGAACCTTAAAAATCTTATATTTAGTCAACACTTCAATTATATTATATATATTGTATTGACGTATTCATTTAGCGGATGATTGTGGTTTAATTATAATTATTTTTAATTTTCTCAATTATATCATGCATTGTTCCTAAGTTGAATAAATTCGTAAATTCGTTTATTCATTCACGTATTTTATTAAAAAATAATTATTTATATTTTAAAAATATTTTACTACACTGTTATTGTGTATTCTGCAAGAACTTATAGCTATCATTTACAACTTCCGGCCACTGAATTATGTAGTTAATTAAAATAAAATAATTTTAGTACCAATATTTAAAAGTTGAAATTACCGATATTGTATTTTAATCGTTTCGCTTTAAAAAATAAGCATCGACAAAGTATTGATTTTACAACCAGTATTTAACTACCTAAATTACAAAAGTATTCTATTTTAGCGGTAATGTTTATTTAATTAAACAAGAGAAAACATTCTGTTTTGGAATAATTAAAACGTTTATTTAAACGCACCATTTCGATAGATATATCATTGTTTAATGAATTTAGAACAATTCTCTATAGATGTAAATTTAATTTATAGAAGCAGCATGAATTCAAACAATACATTCAAACGTTTTTCACAAATATTATTAAACAGTCTCGATAGGCTGATTACTTTCAAACACAAGAATGCATTGGAATTTTCCGCACGAAATGAGAGAAACAACTTTAATTGATTTATTTTTCTTTTCTTTTTGAGAGGATTTGTCAGAACGGAACTCAGTTTTAAAACGGAATTGAACGCGGCCTATTGAGGATCGTAATTTCTCCTCGGATTTTTTTTTCGAATTACATTGGACTACTACCCTTATAAAACCAATCAAAGACGATTGGTAATCCGGAATTACTTTGTAGGCGCGAATAAAAGGGTCCTGCTGAAGAAAAGGAACAAACGTTCCTCATTATTTCGAAAGATATCACTGAGAGAGATCTCTCGGGTGCTGTTATTTTCTTGGACGAGGGCGCCTCTCGTGTCCCATTACGTGTTTATATTTATGGGATTGCATCGTTACAAGGTTCAAAATACAATAATATACAAGGCCTTATCTGAATACCCTTATGCTCTGTAAATGTTAAGTGTCTCGTTTACTAAATTTTTTATTATAAATAAAACTATCATTTAAAACCGCCGTAATATTATGTAAATACCAAGTGTGTAATTTACTTAATAGGCAATATGGTAGAACTAATAATAAGTGAATATATTCCTGACTTATTTTTTTTTACTTCAACTATATTTTTTAAAACATAATTAAAAAGAATTATGTACTTATTTTATTTGTATTCGGAGATTAAAAATTTTAAATACTGGATTGATGAGAATGTTACTTGTTGAAACTTCATATCATTTAATAAAATACTGACACCTTATATCATTTCAAAAATGTTTCACCACACAGTGGCTTTGTCAGGTAGATGATATTTTCGTTATTGTAATGCCAAAAAAGTTTATATATTTCAGTTGTTATTGTATATTTTTATGTAAACTGTACAACTCTTTTAGAAATGTTTCCTTGTATTAACAAGGTCAAAATAATGTAATCAACTAAATAAACTTCGATGACTTCAATAACTGTTTTATTAATTCTCTTTTTTAGCTCTATCGAATGGCGGAACAAACTGATGGTTTCAGATATCGATGTTTTAATTGAACATTTTTACAATATTTTGCATCAGGGAATAGAATATTTCGTACCTCATAAAGTAGTTAAGAAGGGTGTAAATTTTTATCCGAAATAGATGACACAAAAACTTAAACTACTTCTAAAACAGAAGTAATGTGCTCATTGTCAATATAAACGATCCGGCCAATACCAAGATTATTTATTATTCAAGTCTCTGCTCGTTTAATGTAAGAAATTATCTAGGTCACTATGTAACAATTATTTATCGAATGCGGAAGCAAATTTCTGTCGTGATCTGAAGTATGTAAAGAATTTAAAAAAAAAACGAAACTTGTGTACCAAATGAAATGGTAGATAATGCAACGGTAGGTTCAGAGGGTGTATACAGTATATACTGGAGATTCAATACCTATTTCAAATAGTACTTAAGGGAACTCAACGGTGGATAAAGTTAAAATTGTTGTGTTAAAGGAAGAAATTATTCTTGGCCTTAAATTAAGCAAATCACCTGGACCAGATGGCATATCTATTCATCTCTTATTCAACTGTTTTGTTTTTCACTATGTGCTCCGATATATTACATCTTCATCAAATAGCTAGTTTGTCAAATTTTCCCGACAGTCCGAAAATTTAGCTATATGAGTCCTATATATAAATAAGGGAATCGTCATTTAATTTTTAATTATAGAAGATTATGCTTACAGTCGTGTATACCTAAGATATTAGACAATTTAGTGGCGGATCAAATCTGTTGGGTGGCTAGATCAGTTTTGTCAAGCAGGCAGCATGGGTTTACTCCTAAACGATCAATAGTGTCAAACCTTCTCTGTTATAATCAATTTCTTTTGGACACACTGAAAAATATTAACCAGGTGGATTGCACTTATTTAGACTTCTTGAAACATTTCAATGAGTTAGTTATAACATATTATTGCATAAAATCGAATCTTTGGGCTTCATGGAACTAAATGTTCCTTGTCTTCTTTTCTAATTAATAGATGTCAAAGGGTGAGAATGAATAACTTTGTTTCCAATACAATTTCCGTTACTTCTGGGATGCCACAATGAGCGCCTTGTGGTCTCATTCTCTTCTTGCTCTTTATAAATATAAAAACTCTTTAAATAAATTCAATCAATAGATGATTGTATTGTTCTACAGAAAGACTTATTTTTAAATACGAAGAAGTGCAATTTAATATCATTCTCTAGAAAGAGGGAGGCAATTGACTTTCGATATTTTATATAAAACGGTCAAGTTTAGCTTTATGATGTGCTATAAAAATTGTTTTTAGAATTTCGAGGTGAATTGAAATATGGAATAATATACAGGGTGTTCCATTAAAGAAAAAGTAAGTTTGTTTCATCCTGACTTTTTGACTGATGCTATATACTTAATTTGTCTTTAATGTGGTGTAGTTAAAAAAAATCTAAAACTTATCATTTTTCGCACTATCTTACTTTAGGAGATCAGAGAGCATTATGAAATTATGCAATCGTACAAAATCAATGGCAAGCTTTCGAAGATGCTCAAAATAACAGTTACCTAAAACGAGTTATCTAAAGGATATAATAATAATAATAATTGCGGTCCCTAATACAAATAATTTACAAAACATACATGCGGAGAAAATCAGTAAATATGAGGAGGTAGCAATGGAAGTAAAGCAACTATGGAAGGTGGAAAAGGTAATTACTGTACCAATTGTACTGTTAACAACAGGGGTGATCCCTAAAAATCTTCATAACAGCTCAGATTTATTACATTAGGTAATTTCAAATTAAAACACTTGTTTAGTTTCATATTGTAATATTCAGTTTCCTGGCACATGTTTCGGTCAATGACGACCATTCTAAAAGGAATTACAAAAATAACTAATTAAAAAGAAGATGTTACAATGTATATATATATATATATATATATATATATATATATATATATATATGACTGCCTTATCCTTATCAGGTTAGTATCATTAAAATACTTAGAGGTACGCATTAAAAATCCAAGCATCCTTAAAGCAGAATCCTTATGTCACGTCGAAGCACCACGCTATCGATCACATAATCATAAGTAGTTGGGTGCAGCTTGCGTGTATAGGTGACAGCAACACATTTATTAATATTTAAAGAAAGTTTATTAGTGCTGCACCAGGTTACGATTTTAGTTACATTTTGTTGCAAATCGATGCAGTCTAATGAACTATTTATATTTTTGTATAATTTAAAGTCATCAGCGTATGCGAATACTGGGAATCATATGGATGTAATTAGGTCATCTATAAATAAATTATACAACAATATACCCAAATTGGATCCCTGTGATACACCTGAAGATGATACAAACTTGTGTTATTTAAATCCGTTAAAGTACACCGATTGTCCAGATACGATGCTAAAAATGTTACAAAATTCTCTGTCAGTCCAAATGCAGAAAGCTTAGCTAGAAATATTCTATGCTCAATAGTATCAAAGGCATGGGAGAAACCTGTGTATATAACGTCTACTTGACTGCGATTGTCAAGAGCTTCTCTAATATTCTGAGTTATTATTACCAGGTTCGTTGTCGTTGACCGACCTGCAAAGAATCTATCTTGCTGATGTGCAATATAATCCTTAGTGTGCTTATAGAATATTTAATAAATAACCTGTTCAAAAATTTTTGCTAAATTGGAGAGGAAAGCAATGGGTGCATAATTTTCAATGTTACGTTTAAAATTGTATAGATCGTATAGATTAAGATAGTTGGCTCTCCTGAAATTATACCGTGCATTATTATTGACAGGAAAAGGGCTAGATTTATTCTGATCTAAACCGAGGCTTAAAGACATAGAGAGTGCAGGGTAATGAGCGTCTACAGGTGCAAGTGGAGAGCTATATTTTTCTATGTTAACATCAATATCAAAGTTATAAAAAAACAAGTCAATTAACCTATCGTTGGAATTTTTTACATTGTTTTGTAAATTTTAAAATATTAACAAAGTTATATAAGGCCGTCGCTTTTGGATTTCTAGGTTTAGATAATAAATCATTGCTGAACAATGGTATATTAAAATCCCCAACTAATAATATTGGTTCATCAAGAATAACAATTTCTAAGGTTTCAAAAAAAAATCTCCAGCATCTCCGAAGAAATATCAGGTGGTATGTAAATAACTATTGCATACAAACAGAATTAATTAATATGACATTTGCACAAAATAATATCAATTAATGGTACCAAATTACTTATATGTGACACATCAATATATTTAAATGTAACGTTAATATTAAATGCTATTAAAACACCTCCGCCAGTAACTCTGTTAATAGTAGAAAAATCTCTGTCTTTGCGTACTATACTTTACTCTGAACTAAACAGCTCAGATGTAATGACAGAATCATGCAGCCAGGTTTCTGAAATATAATGTCAAACGAACAACTGCATATGCTAGTATAGAATAAATGAGTTTTTGAACATAGTCCACGGGTGTTTTGATAATAAAAGCTAGATAAATGGTTTCTTCCTGAAGAAATTAGTTTTCCGAACTATCGGAAATAATTGTTGGAATTCCACGAAAATGCTTGATCCGAAGATTGGACTCGCACAAATTCACATTTTGTTTCCCTGTATAACTCGGATTGCATAGGAGTTTGATCTTTAAATAAATTCAAATGTTTGAATTTTTCGTTTTTTTTCAGATTTCTTATATTACAGACAAATTAATACATATTAATGAAGGTCGTTTTCTCTCAGAGAACAAAGTATGTTACTAAAAAAAATAACTAATGTTGAAATAAATAAAGTACCTTCCTTTTTATTTGAATTATCTATTATTTATTCTACATTGACATCAAATGCCTTAAAATAAAATTAAGGAATTAAAAGCATATGCTATTAATAAGAACATCAAGGTAGTTGGTCTCAGTGAACATTGCAGCTTCATATAATAGGCTTAAAGTTAATCACGTTGGATTATTGTTAATGGTGAGAAAAAAATCTTGATTAAGAAGTTTTAATGAATTATTGACACAACTGGCATGATAAATTTTAGATGTAAGGTGAACAAATTTTATTATCATCAAGTATAATCAAACGAAAATTATTAGTATTTTTCCAATATCCTTGAAATAATGCTGGACTGCATACATCTTCACTAACATAGTAAATGTGTATTTCAATGTACATTTAAATACAATAGGCCGGAAAGCAGTTCAATTATGAAGTTTGGATTTTGGACTCTATTTATGATGTTTACAGTAAGTTGGAAGAACTCGCCAAAAATTTCTAGCTATGATTTATTATAACTTTTTACGTGGTCCAACGCAAGAAGAGTGCAGCAATCAACTGAATTCAACGTTTGGCTTCATCCCCAGCCACTGCATATCGCTGGTACACTGAATTCAAATGTGGACATAGTTCGCTTACGGACGATGTTAAAATAGGTCTTCCAAAATAGGTCGTTGTGCCGGAAAATATCGATGCTATACGAAAACTAATTGAAGAAGATCGTCATGTGATATATCATGAAATTAAGAGATGTTTAAGCGAACATGTGGGTGTTGAATTCCACTTTTGTTCACAGATGCTCAATTTTTTTTTTGCCGATTGGTGCCGTAAAATGATTTCAAAATACAATTGTGTTGAATCCAAAGCCGTATACAGCATCATTATAGGTGACTTGTCGTGGATTTATGTGTATGAGCCAGAAAGAAAAGTCTAATCGGTAGTTTGGGCGTTTTAATGTCAAGCAAAGCCAACAAAAGTTGTTCGTTCTCGAAGCGTTTCTCTTCACGACAACCGGCCATGTGGCAACTGTTAATCTTGTATCAAAATCAAAAGACCCTTAATTGGGTATGGGACCATTTGTTTTTCCTGAAGTTTTCGGTAAATTAAGAAAAACCAACCCAAAACGACATTTTGCATCACGATAATGCGAGCTAACACATTTAGCATGCAACAAACGAGTATTTGGATGCACAAAAGATCGAATTGATGGGTCATCCGCCTTACAGCCTCAATTTCACTGACACCGTATATGGTCTCAGTATTTTATTAAGAAATAATTATAGTCAAGTTTGTTTTCAATGATGGCTTACTGAATTTTAAATATTAAGAGAAAAAAGAAAAAAACAAATGAGTATTATATAAACTCGTCCTGTAATTACTCAAAGGCAGCCTGGGATTTTGTAAATTCAAGAACTCGATCGAAATCTAAAAATGCTACAGACTCAAATATAATTGCAGCCGAATTTAATAATGTTTTCACTACTATTTCAGGAAATTTAATCAATTTAATTGCAAGTTGTGGCAAAGTTTCCATCAATTAAGATTGACAGATCTCAGTAATTATAATAGTACTTTAATTTTAAAAAAAGTATTAAGTGCAAAAATACGTGACACTTAAAAAATATGAATCGAGCATAGATGTTTACGAATTAAAAGTGGGTTTATTAAAAAAATGAGTATTAATAACTTCAATAGTTCATGTAATGTTCGTAGTTATGATTTAAATATATATTTATGCTGTCATTGCTTACTTTATATTTTTTATTTTAATTTATTTTAAATTTAAATATGTGTATATTTGGAACTTGAATGTACCTTTAAATATTTATAAACTAATTTCAATTAATAACCAACAGTGGTTATGAGCACAAGAACCTTGTTATTTTTGTGAAAATTCATATATATACATATTATTAGCGAAAACTTTTCTCTAAATTTTAACGTTATAATTGCTATGATTTTAATTATAAAAAGATTAATTTCATTAAAAATTTGTTATACTAATATATACATAGAATATAAATATTGATGATCATATATTGTTTGTGTATTAAAACTTTGAATCCGCTCATTTGCAATATATACACACACATAACGGTAACTGACGTCTACGTAACACATAAATCCTTTGACTAACGAACGCCTATATGACAATACACCATTCCAATGTACGCTTGATTAATATAAGTTTGAGTTTGATATATCGCAGAGATAGATCAAATAATCAACTTTAATGCTCTCCTCTGTCAACATTATTAAAACAGAAATATTCGATAGTTCTACGCAATCTATTTCTGTTTGCTAGAACCGTTACGAGCGGAGGCTAAAATCTAGATTTAAAGTGCACGGAAGAGTGAGAGCGAGTTTTTAGGATTAACTCTTATAAAACACTTTTTAGCTTGAGTCTTTAGCCCCTCTAAATGGAAGGGATGTAATGTCGTTTGATGGCCTCGAATAAGCCTATAGATTTATAGGAAAAAATCGAGACGGATATATACGCTCGCTCTTGGAGAATGTGGAATAAGGAGAACTCTTCGAGATTTTCAAATTCAGGGTCGTTTTATTTCTCAAGTACGTTAAATATACTTTTGATAATACTGCATAATTCCCAAAGATATAATAAAATATTTCGATTAATAATTATTATAATTTAAAACATTTTTTATTTTGTTGCTAATAAATAAGTAAATAGTTTAAGTAAGAAAAATATAACTTATTAACATTTACATTATATGACTGCTAATTAGTCACAGCGATTTTAATAAAAATAGATGGAATGAATGAGATTATTTATTGCAATAATCCAATAAACATTACATGTGCATTAATAGACTAATTGTTAATTCTTCTCGATAATTACCATTTTCTTTCTTATGCCATCTTTTACATTTTTACGTTATTTTGTAGTGTTTAATATTAAACATAATATACAGCGTGAGTTTTTTTAGAAGTTCTCTATGGAAATCTCGGAAACTATAAGAGATATAGAAACGTTTAAATGGGGAAAGAAGTGTAGATTTAGGAGACGAATAAAATTCAACTTTCAAAGTTTTCAAAAAAGTCAAGGGTTTCCATTTAAAAAATGTAAGTTTGCATCATATCTCGGAAAATAATGGCGATAAAAATTTTCTGATTATTTTTTATTAATCTACATAAAATTATCTAAAACTTTTTTCTATCTGTTAAAATAACCGAGATATATTGATTTGAAAAAATTGACACTTTTTACTTGTTTTCAAAATATCTAGTTACCCTTGACTTTTTTGAAAACTTTGAAAGTGTAATTTTATTCATCTCGTAAATCTACACTTCTTTCCTCATTTAACCGTTTCTCTATCTCTTATAGTTTCCGAGATTTCCATAGAGAACTTAGAAAAAAACTCACCCTTTATAAATACTTATAATAATAAATGAATAAAATCTATATCCTCGTTTTTGTTAGAAATAGAAACATAATTGCATTTAATTCCAATTAATTTTGAAGTTAGTATGTATTAGAAAATGTATTTTTTATTATTTATCATGGCAAACAGAAACGTATAATTAAATAATAAATACAGTTATATATCATTACTTGTTGTATTCATAGTATTAAAGTATTTTAATTCAAACATTTAAAATAGAGTAATGCAAATGTTTTGATTAAATTAATTTCTTAAGTTCTCATTTCACTATGTAAAGTTTTAAATTCAGTATCGTAATTCTATTCTTAGGTTATTTTCTTGTTTACCTAGTAAGCCTAAAGCCTATTAAATTTATTTGTTTGATTGGTAAATATTTTCAATCATCAAAAGCTAAAAAACGGTTTTCATTTTTTTCTACCAAAACGAAAAAAATTAAAAATTTCTTTTTATTTTATTCAGAAAAAATGATACGAACTTATTTTTGTTTAACAATTTTATTCATTATATCTCATAATTCATTTCTTATATGCTATTTAGTAATATTATTTACTATAGTCCATCTATTGGATCTTCCGTCCTACGTCACAAAATATCGCTTCGAGAAACGACACAAAAAATTCAGTCGTTTTTTGAAGCGATAGTTTGTGACGACGGAAGATCCAACGGACAGACTATATTTGTTTACTTTATTGAAATTGGTTTCATTTAGCTAGAATTTTTGTCATTTATGCAAAATGACGTATTATTTAATATCATTATTCATATAACATCAATATATATTGATTTATCGTAGATTCATAAGGGGTTTGAATTATTAACACAATATATAAATAAGCTATTTATAGAATTTCATGGTATTACATTATTAAATCATTGGTTTACCAACAAAGTTTGCTTCGGAATTAAGGGTCCTTCGATTGAACGTATATATCTATGTATATAGAAGTTAGAATATCTCCTCTTTGTAATACAAGCTATTATATAATAATACTACCTTCGCAATTATTTTATGTGTTTCTGTTGATATATTTGTAGAACAGATAAATGCATCAAATAAAAGAAATTTACAATTCCTAGTATTTTAAAGACGATGCTTGATATGCAATTTGTATATTTTGTGATGCTTGTATTTATTTTTTGTCATTTGCTGCTTAGAAGCGCAGCCGAGAATATATTTAAAGTATCTTTTATATCGATTAATAGCTTTTACATCAATAACAACTAAGTAGAAATAATGAAGATGTTTCTTGACTTTCGTACGTATTTCTAATGGATGTTATAAACTTTGTTTGGGACCATTATTAGGTCTGTTGACAAAGTAGAATTCCAAAACATGCTTGGCAAGCTTACTTGACAACAGTATTTATATTTAATCATTGGTTTTCCAAGTATTGTAAGCTCTTTACTAACAGAAATGATTCATATAATTAACACTACTCCTACTCAAAAACGCATACTATTTAGAACCAATAAAACCGATACATTTTAACTTCACATGTTATGTAAATTTTCTTCAGTCAGTGTAAATATACTGAAAGAAAATTAAGTATATTTAAATTTATAATATGTATGTTTTCATTAATTTTTTATTGGAGTTTTCATTATTTTTAAAATGTTATTGCCTATAGGAAGCATCTGACTAGTACCTTAATAATCTATCCTATATATTTAATTTTACTAGTTATCATAAGAATCGGAGTTAATTTAGGTTAATTATGTAATAAGTGTCTCAGAGGTATTATTTGTTCCGCAGAATTTATATGAAGCCTTGAGTAATCAGACATAATTAGAGCAAATGCATGAAGAAATTAAATGTAATTTTACCTCTCTTATGTCTCTCCTACATTAAGTGAATTAACTACACAAATACTTTCTTAGAACATACTTGCAAATGTTGTAACTATATTTAAGGTTGATTGTCAATATTTATTTAATTGACAATATCCTTTTTAATCGTATCTATTCATTGAGATACTACATTAAGAAAAATATTGTTTTGATGTCGTTTTTTGATAAAATTTTTCAACTGTCAAATATCAATAAAATATAAATAATATTTAATTTGACGACATACTTTTTTCAATATATATTCTCAAATAAAATTGTGGTATTTATGTCCATTAGACAATTAATAATTTATAAGGTTTCTTTTAAAATTATCATAATAATTAAAATACATTTCGTAAATATATAGCAAAAAGTCGTATTTATACTAAAAACCAAAACACCGATTAAAACCACCTGACTAATACTACAATTGATATTATATTATCTAAAAGTGATTAGAAACGTGTGGATTTATTATAATGAAAATTATAACAATTGAATATATAAATAAAGTTACCTGCAACGGGTCTTTAAATATTGTAGATCTTATAAGCACAAGTTTATTATAAACTTCATTTAATATAAAACAAACAAAGGAATAACTAAAAGCTATATAATAAAAATCTGGCATATAAGACAATTCACAGAATAGTATCATATTGTATAAAAATCACTTTATTATTTATATTTAGATGTTAATCATATTCCCTGTATGTACATTTAGAAAGCTGCATTATCTGGTTTCCATATATTACTCAATAACGTACACTATATAAATAAATTAATAATTAATGAAAAAATTATACATGTAAGTTCAAACTTTCATTAAAAGTTATCTTGTTAAATATGTAAATATACGTAAATATCGAGATTATACCTAAAGGTTTGACTGAACACCTCACCTGTTTAATTACTCGTTGAAATTTCTACGTTCGTCCCACAAACTTCTGTTGGAAACAAATGTGAGTGTTTCGAATGTCCCTAATTAGGACATCCATGTTTGAGTCATAAGTATTGAAATTATTACAAGTATAATTATTATATTTTAAGATCGTAATTTCACAAGTTTATAAATACTACAGTGAATTATTAAAACTTACTCTAGTATAACTATTGTTATATATAAATATTTCATGAAAATTTAACTGATATAGAAAAATAAATGCTTCGAATAAAAAAAGCATGTTTTTTTTAAAGGAATACATTATTTACTTAAAGACATAATTTATAAAATCTTTATACTAATGTCATATGTCTAATTGAACATTGAAATAAAAGTACAACAAAATATAAATTTTTTATTTTATATTACACATATTCATTAACAACAAAACTTTAAGCTTGTTTTAGTTATTCGATTAAAAGAGATAATTTAACATTTTCTTACTTAATAAATAATTTATACTGAATTAAATTAAACCATCGCATCTTACATATCAAGTTAATTTAATAGAAAACGATGGGAGTTTTAATGGAATGATTTATGTTAGTTCGTTGATGTGAGAAAAGTTAGTGGCGGCGTAACAAAAAGTTCGCAGTTTATTTAAGCTAGCCACCAAGGAAGAAGTAATAAAGTTTATTGATGTTCTCGAGCTTACATTCTCGGGGAATCAGCCGTATCAGATAATAACCTATTATTGAGACCAGTATATCTTATATATGGGGATATAAAACATAAGGACATTAAAGTCTAGGCGAAGGCTGTTAAAAGTATAATGAAATTTTGGGGATTTTAGAGAAAGCTCCTTTTAGAAGTATATATTTGAGCGAATACTTTTTGTATAAAATAATTTAATTTAAAATTAAATTTTTACTTACTAACGCCTATAATTGACATATTCGTCATAAAATAAGGGCTAAATTTATAATTTAATAATTATGTGCCACTAATACAAATTTAATATCTAGAATTTGACAAATTATATATACAAACATCTTTTTTGGAGATAATTTTACATAGTAAAGCCACATTATAGGTGTATGAAAACTGCTTGAGGCCTCCTTAGGTTTTGAAGACATAACTAATTTACATATTAAATATATCCAACCATCATGGAAAATAAGGGTATTCCCTTATATATTTAATATTTTTTTATAAAAATACCAGAAGACTTTAATGAATGGATAAAATCGTTTACAAATTTAGATTCAGAAAAAAATCTCCTTGCGGATCAGTACAAAATATATATACAGTGCAATTTGAAAAAAAAAGTTGATCGTCTTTTGTCAAAAACTGGATGCAAGAAAAAAATATCAGTACAGTTCATATTAAAGTCTTTTAAAAATCATTTAATTTGATGTTTTATTTATTCAAATCGGATCAAAAATAAGCGAGATACAGCACCAAAGGTTTTTCGTTAGTCACCCTGTATAAGTAATAGAGCAGCCTGTAATAATAGTGGGAAATTTGAATATATCGAATTTTGTGCAATGTGACACTTCCTGTACAAAATACTTTTCTTTTCAATAATTTTGCAACGTACTGAGACTCACACAATATAATATGCCTTCACGCTAACAATAAACTCCTTGACCTGGTGACATAAAACTTAGAGTATTCCCCTCTAGTGGGGCGTGCTGAAACTCCTTTTGAGAATGAGAATTTGCATCACCCATCTCTATCTACCATGTTAACGATGTATTCCTTATCTGTCAACCACAAGTTTCCGTCAAACATCAACACCAGATATAACTTCAAAAAGGCTGATTTTTTATGTTTATATAAAGACCTACTTGATGCTGATTGGTAATTTTTAAGAAATGTAAATTAGGTAAATGAAGCGGTTGATATGTTCTACCTTAATCTATACAAAATATTTGATAAATCCGTTACACTATCTCGATCCAGCAGATCTACATATCCTCCATGTTATTCAGGAATTAGAAGGAATATTAAAATGAAAGCATTCCACAGACATAACCGGTCTAGAAAAGACATTAGACATTACAATGAATTCAAAAGACTCAGGTCCCTCATAGCAACTAAAGGAATCATATGCAATATATACGAGAGTATGGGTGGAGGAAAACAAATCCAATCCTTCAGGGCTATGCAAATACGTAATCTTCAAACAAGTAAATACAAGCATCCCGAATAGATTAACGGATGAAAATCGAGAATACTCTACACCTGTTGACAAAGTAAATGGTTTCGCATCATTATTCAATCAGCCTTATAATCCAGCTGATAACACAATTCTACAAGATAATAATAATAATTTATTAGTGTTCATCACAGTAGTGTTACACAAGTCGTACATATAGAGATATTAATAGGGTAAATAAGAATACGTAAAAATAGAATTACATTGGGTGTATAAATTAAACGAATTTTTTTTTTAATATATAAAAATAAAAATAAGAAATAGTTAAAATCTGAATTAATATAAACATGCATTATACATAACAGACTTACAAGATACTAAAACGAACTATATATAGAGCACATATACAATAGTATATGTTAAGAACGATAAATAAAAACATGCGTTTAATTTAGTAACAATAAGGAATATAGCTAAATAAAAAAAATAAATAAATATACAAGAGATCCCTAGCAAAATCAAAAACAGTACAATTAAAGCATTTCATACTTACTGCCGTAAACTAAAGGTTCTGGATAGCAGAAGCGAACCAATACAAATATATTTAAAGGATATTATTAAAAAAAATAATTAAACAAATATATAATTCACACAAAACATTTAAGATTTATAAATAATAAAACAACAAATTAAAATGCAAATTTATAAAATCAATATTAATACAAAAGATGTTAAAATGTTATGTTACGATAAATTTTATAAAGTAAAACATGATAAAACTTATAATATAAATGATAAAAGGTAAAAGAATAATAAAATAAAAATAAATTAATAAAAGACAATGATTTAAAATGACGGACGAATTAAAAGGAACATCACTATAAGTTAAACGTCGTACCTATGTCAAAAATAGAATTAAAACAGTTAAGTGATTGTCAATGGTGCAAAATATATAAATTAAATAATGAAAGCAATTAGTGTTTATCTTTTACGATTGATTCTACTACAGAATCAGATTTAATCAAGATTATGGCAAAACTTCCTAGCAAAACATCTGCTGGAGATGATGGTGTTCCTTCATTTCTTATAAAAGATAGTAGATTTGTTCTTGCAGAACCTCTTTGTTATATTATCAACTTAGCTGTTCATACTTCTGAATTCCCCAGTAGATGGAAAATCGCAAAGATCAGTCCGGTTCATAATAAAGGAGCTAAACAAGTCATCACAAATTATAATCCTGTCCCATTATTATCTAATTTTTCAAAAATATTTGAGCAGGTTATTTTTTAACACGATCTTCAAAAATTTCTGTTCACATATTTTTCCTAACCAAAACGGATTTATGCCTGGGCTGTTTCCCTCAATTTGTTTCTAAAGTAATTGATAACAGAGGTCAGGTAGATGTCATATACACAGATTTTTCTCGTGCATTTGACACTCTTTACCATTAACACTTAGGCGCTCCCTCTAATGTACAACTACTTGTGAAATCATATTTAACTAACCAAAAGGCGTACGTTACTTACAACCGATTCCATTTGACTGCGTGGACAATTAATTCTGGGGTACCACAGGACTCTAACCTCGGCCCACTTCTCTTTACAGTTTGTATTAATTAATTGATTGATTTTAAACTATTTGTTCACGTAACAAAATTGAGTGTTGCCTTGTACTTGCAAAATTATTACTATTTACGTACAGATTGGTGTGACAAACAAATAAAATAAATCCTCTCACAATGTCATGTAAAATGTATGATTTACAACTTAAATCCTGCACCAAGATGAAATATTTGGATGTTTTGTTTTCGAATGATTAAAGTTTTATAAAACATATTACCAATGTTGCAATGGCCGCATCTCGTACTCTTGAATATATACGAGTAATGCGAGTCTGTGTATCCTTCATAGATATTAACCTCATAAAACACTTTATTCTGCGTATGTTCTCCTGAAAATAGAATATGGTAATCTCATCTGGTTTTCATTTTATATGAGTCAAAATATGTCTCTGGATAGGATTCATACAAGGCTTTTGAAGTACCTTTCATTTAGAGCCGATGGTGTGTATACTTGAAGAGAAGAGCAATCTGCTAAATTTCTCTGGAAAATTGTCCACAAAGTGACAGATGCACCGTTACTTTGATCTAGAATTAATTTCCATGTACTACTACCAAGCCTTAAACACTATTTACGTTAAGTCAATGGGGTAAAACACTTGTTAAGTTCCATAATATTATGAATTTACATATCTCGTTCCATCAAGAGTGTAGCTCTACCAGTATCAACTATTTTGTTTTTGCATAATGGGACATGATTTTTTTTTAACGTTGGGCACACTATTCGTCAATTTTCAGTCACTCAAGCGTGAACTGTCAAAATACACGCCGTGTATTAAATTTCACGCGACCATCAGTGTTATGTTCAATACAGAAAAGATCTGCCAAATTTCAGCTGTTATGTTATTTATATTAGACTGCAGAACATATTTTCAGTAAGTTAGTTAGTAGTAGTTAAGTAAAGTTCTTTTCATTCATAAATTGAATCCTAGGTGAGTACAAGAACAATAGCAAAGATAGTGCAGGAAAAAAAACGAAAGTTTAAGCACCTCATCCTCTGGAAAAAGAGTCAAAATCGACATTTTTACCAATCACATGTTTGGGAAAGACCTGCAACAACTTATTTGGTAATTTTACTCAAAAATGAATGTTTTACGTTAGATTATCTTTTGGCAACTCTATACAAAATTCTGAATCGATATTGCAATATTTTATGTTAACAGAAAGACGTCGTTGTAGCTAAAATTACATTTTTCAGAAAATTTTTAGTTTCAAAATTCTAGTGAAAATTTTACGTTTGTATATCTTGAGGAAATATGAATTTACCAAAATGGGTCGGCAATTCATCGTTTGGTGCACGATTCAGATTCAGTGAAGGGCGAAGTTTTACAATTTTACACGCAGGATGTCATTTGGGTTTTTTGAAAGGATGTGATTTATTGTGAAATTCAAGAAATAATTATAGGAATTATTACAAAACAATGGATGGAAACTTATTTCAAAATTGGATAATTAATCAGCTTATTCCTGCTTTGACAAAGTTAGATAACAAATCTGTAGTGATTTTTGATAATGCGCCCTATCATTCGGTGCAGCTGGAGAAGTCAGCCATATTTTTATCTAAAAAAGTCGAATGCTGATTAAAGACAACGTAGAAATCAGGGATAACTTTTCGAAAAAGCAACTATGGAATTTGATGAAACTTTTCAAAATTATTAGTAATCGATGATATGTAACAGATGAGACATTGAGAGAACATGGACATGAGGTTCTTAGATTACCTCCATACCATTGTCAATATAATCCAATTGAAATGCCATGGGCCGTTTGTAAGACCTATTATAACAAGCACATAAATTCGCTACAATCGTCTAACGATAGAGTTCCGAATTTATGGCTTGAGTCTACTTCGAAATGCACTACTGAAATGTGGCAAAATTTTTAGAGACATTGTGACCAACTTATTTCGGAAGATTTGGCGAAATTAATGAGAAATCTTTCATGTGATAACATTCCCCCTTTAATAATTACATTAAGAGAATCGGGATTTGGAATAAAAATTCGAAAAAAGTAAGGTAAACTTATTAAAATAAGTAGGTACTTAGGTATAAGATTTTTTATAAAGTTTTGTTTTAGGAATATTTTGGTCAAAATCAGAAATGTACTGACAATTGGGTGATCTGGCCGTACATAAACTATCTGCAGTCACCATTACGATTAAGTCCTTTTAGTGAAGAAAATTAGAACATTACACATTTAGAAGTAAACTTCTCACTTTTCTTCTTCGCCTACTGAAATTTGAAAAGTAATTTTAATAACTAATTCATAACATGTCTTGTATTCAATTGTGAGTAGTTTTCTGCTGCAATCTAGTAAAACTAACAAACATAAATGTTAATTTTCATAGCTTCCCATTATGTAAAAAAAAGGTGAATAGTGTTTAGGCATAGCAACTCCTACATTTTTGGAACGCGAACCAACTGCCTGTGCCAGTTATGTGTCAAAATGTGATGAAACATTATGATGATATAATTTTTGATAAGTTGTAGTACATTATTGTGTGATTACTATTTTATTAAGAGTTGTTTATACTTATTTATCGACGATAGTTCCAGTGCTACGTGTTGAAATAATAGCAATTTCGAATTCCAACATTAAGTTTTAACTTATTTATAATAGATTTAATATTTAAGCTTATAAAGAGTATCTCTACTTGTTAATAATAATAATAATATTTATATTTGAATAAGGTATATATAATTTAAAGATTGGACAAATTCTACATGTTACTAATATCTATAAAGATATTTACTCCGGTTTAAATTGACTTTTAATTTTCTTGTTATATTTTTTTTCAGTACAGTAATGATTTATTCTCACATCAATACCGATTATAAATTATCAATTTTGAACAATCAGAGAAAATCGGGGATATTTTCAAAGCTGGTTATAATGCATGTTAATATTTTATAATATGTGCTTTTAGTAATAAAATCCCTAGTAATTCTGTAATAAGTGGATATCAGCTAATTTTATAGAATTAGTAAAGAAACCAAGTGTTCGTTAATTATTACTCATGAGTGAATCTTTAATAAGTTTAACTTATTTCTAACAAATTAATTTTATTGTTAATGCAAGTATTTTCAAGTCTTATTGATATTTCTTTTGGTTTACTACTATATTAATATGACACTTAATGGTGTGAGCAAAAATCAATATAATCTAATAAGTAATATAGATTACATGCATCATAATAACATTCTGTTGAGATAATGGTTATGATATCAATTTCATAATTATTCAGTTGTGTAAAGCAGCGACTACGGTTTCGAGTTAAGTTTTTAGCCTTTTTAATTTTGTATCAAATTTAACATGTCGGCAAAAACCTCGACGCAAATGGGCTTGACATGAATTCTACATCGCCTATATTGTCACCCGGCATTTGCATGAGCCCCTGCGGATGAAAGTATAAAATGAATGTTTAGTTGAAGCGAAGCTTTTTCGCTCTGCACTCTTCGTGTCACATTAAGTTTCGTGGCGACGCAGAGGATCTACCGAGGGAAAATCTCCGTCTGCGCTCATAATGGAATTCCCGACATTTAGTATTCATTAGAGATGCGGATGGGGTTTAGGTGCAGCGGGATGTGCAAATAATATAACCGATTCATGGCCCTGCTTCAACACCTTAGAAGTTTAAGATAATCCAGTACATCAAACTTGCACAATCTCTGTTATACGACTGGGTCGCACGTATAAATATTCACTATCATGCTGTTTTACATACTGTGTAATGTTCCATATTAATACCTAATATACAGCACTCAGCATAACATACAAATCGTTACCAGAATGGCAGTAAAGACATTTTTATAATCGTTAGTAGCAAAGGTTGACGAACAAAATCCGGTGTTTCTTTTTAAGATTTACTGAGGGTTTAGGAGTTTATAAGTATGTTCTGTCTCCGTATGAGTATAATATATATTTTGTAAGAAATGTAAATACCAAGAAACGTCCATAAATGGAATTTTATATAAATATAAATGGCAAAATTCTATATATAATTCAAGTTATATTTATTATGTTTCAATAAAAACAATACAATGAAGAATTAGATAATAGCAACATTATTTTTATCTTACATAAAACATTAATTTGAACACAGTTTAAATAGTAATTATGGTTATTTAATATTGTTAATAGTTTTATTTTAATTCAAAATTTTACATAAAAATATGTTTAATAAATGTATAGTTTTCCTTTCAGAAAATAGATATTACTTTTTTATACTACGGAAAACGCAATTAATATAACAAATGAAATTGCTAGCCTTGCACTTTTCGAAATTATGTAATACTGTATACAATGTTATTATTAAATAAATATGAATATTCTCAGACAATGAAGTATTGATTTTATCTGCAACTTGTTTATATCTCGATATGTGTCGAATGACAAAATATTAGGGTTATATAATATTAAACTGCTTGACATAGACATGAAATAAATGGAACATCAGAAAATAAAGAGCTTTGAAAATGCTGACATTTGACGAATAGGAAATTCACTATTTGATGCAGAATATAACGGCTATATATAATTACAGACTTTTATTAAACTAAAATAATTTAATAAAGTTCAAGGCATGTTACAAAACTATTTGTAATTAAATTTAAACGAATTTTAATGATGTAACTTTTAATCGTTTATAAAATAATACCGTATATTGTGTAGATTTACGGTAATATCTAAAATATTTTAGATATGTTTTAGTTGAATTATTTATAACCTTAATTGATTAAAAAATATCTTAAAATGTATACTACGTAAAATATAGTCATCGATAAAATTTATTATTTATTGCAGTAACCGAGATTTCTAATTTTAATTATTATTTTTAAATAACACATGTTTGTAATTTACATGTGAATGTAAAATAGAGTTGCGACCCTCTGTTTTAAAACATCATAAACAAACTACTTTACATTATGCTGATTGTGATTTTAGCCATATGACCAGGATCAGTTAAGCAAATTAATGTCTGGCGGCGCGGTGATTAAGTAAAAATAGTAGTTGTTTTAACTAAGAACTGGCAGCTTTTACATAATTTCAAGATTAATAAGAATTATGATCTTAGATAATGTTTTTTTTAAATATTTTTACATATACATATTATGCAGAAATTTACTTTTTAAAACTTAATAAGTAATTCAATGCTTGGAATAATTAATATGTTGGAATTTATTTCTTTAAAAAGTTATATAATGCAGAACAAATATATTTATCTTAAGTAACATACTGTGGAATTAAAAGCTTTTTATGGATACAGTAAGTAGAATCATAAATGATTTCAATTTGCTATTAAAAAATTGTATCGAATGAAAAACAATATATATATATACAGGGTTATTCACGCTATACGGCACGGAATATTGTGGCCAAAATACGTGACTTTCAAAAAGTTTCACTTTGGGGATATATGGGGGTCTATTAGGGCTACTTTTTAAAATTACTTTCATAATATACAGGGTGTCCCAAAAATCCTAAAAGTATCAAAGTTGTCACTAATAAAACACGATTTGATTTCCTTTCTTCACTAATTTATTTTTACACGTTAAATGTACATTTCGAGCACCATGTGCTCATTTTCAATAACTGAATGCTTTAAAACTAATTACATCTGTTTATATACCTTACAGGGATTAGTGGAAAAACCTAAGTTTAATTATGTTGGCTCTATTGGATGGGGATTAGTATTACTGGGAAAGGTGTCGGCAGGTTTACAATTCTTTTTCGGAACGAGACTTAACAATGGGTTTTCTAGTGGACTTAAATCGAAATTTAGTAATCTGTCTTTATATTTATACATTTCTATTGCTTCTAACATATTTAATCTGGAATTACTTGATTGTTTTAATAATTTTACATTGTGAAGTGAGAATTGATGTCCGGTTTGGAAATTATGGAAAGCTATTGCTGATTTATCTGGATTTTGATTTTTTAGATGATAATTATGTTCTTTAAATCTCTTAATTAAATTTCTTTGGGTTTGATCAACGTATAATTTATTACAATTATTACAATTAATTGAATATATGCCAGATTTTTGTAGATCATCGATTTTGGTAAAGGTGTTATTTAAATAAAATTTTAATTTTGTTTCACTGTAATACGCGGCTGTTAGATTAAATTTATTGAATATTTTATTTATTTTGTGGCAAATGGTTGGACTGTATATAAATTTCGCATATTTTCTGTTATTGGTTTCTTTTGACGTATTGAGTTTTGTGCTTTGTTTAATTTTGTGATTAATTTTGTGTCTATTGATGAGTTTATTTATTGTATCTCTATTGTAACCTAGTGTTTGTGCAATGTTTTTTATGAATGTTAATTCTTTTGTCCTGTTTTCATTTGATAATGGCAAGTTTATCGCTCTATAAATCATACTGTTGAATGCTGCTAGCTTGTGTTTAATTGGTGATGTTGATGATGCGTGAATATAGTTGAATGTGTGTGTTGGTTTTCGGTATATGTTGAATTCTAGTGTTTTGTTATTTTTATTTTTAATTATTTGTAAGTCTAAAAAGGGAAGTTGGTTGTTATTTTCCATTTCATGAGTGAATGAGATGCTGGGGTACAAACCGTTTAGACTCGACAACAAGCTTTCTATGTCAGTGTTCTTATTGATGATTGCCACTACGTCATCAACGTATCTGAACCAAACTCTCGGGAAGCCAGGTATTGTATTTTTGGCTCTATTTTCTAGGTGGTTAAGAAAAATATTAGCTAAGAAAGGTGAGAGTGGATTACCCATGGCTGTTCCGAATGTTTGTTTGTAGAATCTATTGTCGAATTCAAACGTGTTGCATTCCATTACTATCCTCGTTAACTCAATATATTGTTTAATATTTCTGTTGGTATTGAATTTTCTAATAATATGTGTTTTAATATATTAATTGTTTCTTCTATCGGGAATGCTGGGAAACAGAGCTTCTACGTCAAAAGAAACTAATAATTCATCTGGTTCAATTATTGTTTTTTGTAATTTTGAAGTTAAACTCAACGGAATTTTTGTATTGAAAAAATCGTT
>CAXAKX010000104.1:0-16511 GCA_963969525.1 Ontholestes murinus | reverse complement strand
ATTAGTTGTATTAATGAGATTAGACCAATTACAATCGAATATTTTTTATACAATCCAATAAAATTGGCTTTACGAAAATTTTATTTTTTTAAATTAGTATTAGTATAAATATTTCGTTGCATATTTTCAGTAAAATCAAATGAAAAGCTAAGAGGTGAGTGATGATTATCGACCTTGGTGATGGGCAAATCTTCGTAGAAATTGTAATGAATGTTTTTAGTAGTTAAATTAATCTTTAAAAGTCTGTTACTGATATTAAGTTTGGTGTTGTGTTGAAAATGGTCATTAAGAATTATGATATTGTTTAATTCAGTCAATTTGCGATCGTAAACTGCATTTTCCATTGATTTATAATAAATTGGGATATTAAAATCAACGCAAATAATAACTGATTTATTTTGGCTAAACATACGTTCGAGTTTATTAAATAAATTAATATATGTATTTACAGGCTTCGAAGGTGCAATATATAAACAAACAAGACAGACAACAGTACCCCTAATTAAAACCCTAACAATAACTACATCTATATTCATTTCAAATGTTATATTATCAGTTGAACAAGCGAAATTATTTCTGACCGCTATCAGAATATTATTGATTTATTGATTTTACTTTACATGTCCACTTCAAAGAAAATATTATAACAATTAATATAAATTTATAACTTATTGACTTTGCCATTTTTAAAACATCGCGATACCGATAACAAAAACGCTTTATCTTATTGGTTTTTTGATTTGACCAAAAGTTTTGATCCGAGCTAAAATATAACATAAATTAGAATAACTTGTGATATTTTATTTAAAGCTACTCTTTTAATTAGATTAGATGAAAACTTCTCTCCAGAGCATAAATTACCAAACTGTGTTTTTCTTATACACCTTGTTTTGAAGAAGCATTTCTCAGTTCAAAAAACTTTCAATTTTTTTTATAAGATTAATTATTAAAAAAATGCATAAGTATTATAATCACCACACTTATTATGCACTTAGATAAAACATTTCCATAGCCTATTTATTTGCCACTCACTTTAAAGGTGTTTAATTGTGTTTTAGTTTTAAGACACACATTTCAAAATCATTTTTAAACGCAGTCAGTATTCGAAGATATTTTCTAATCATTTCAGTTCTGCATTATACTATTGCGGATTAAGAATTATTTATCAGTTATTTTTTCCAAATTTTATTAATACTGCTTTTTACGTTATTTAGAAATCGTCTTAATTTTATCTAAATAATTTTCTTGTATTCAGTGAAATTTTTGAAATGTTCTAAAGAATTAATAAAATCAAATTACATGCTAGAGTTGACGAAAAAAAAGGATTAATAACATTAAATTGAGACAAGAATGATTTATTTTTATTGAATAATACAGGACTATCATAGTGGAATCCGAAGAGAAAGAAGTAAGCAATAACTAATAATTAATAATTTGATTTAATCGTGACTACAATTGTAGCTAAAAATAAAAACCAGGAATAGTAATCGATATAACTTGCAGTAATTGCATCGAAGCTAATCATTAAATACTACAAAGGATTTGCGTATATTGCTTTTAACATTTTTACCATCAATACTGTATCTCATTGCCCTGATTGCAAAATCGTTTCTAATGATGAACAGCGCATTCATTTCCTGCACAATAAAGGCTGTAATTAATAATAAAATAATGACAATGAATGGAACTTACACCATTGAAACCATTCCATTTTATCACAAACACTTAAAAATAAATGATAATTAATCAACAACTTATAATACCAGAACAAAAATTATATACAACGTGTCCACGTAAGTATGCAACAAATGGGAAACTTTTTTATTATTAATTTCTTAGAAAATTTTATTCTTTATAAAAGTTGGTGCTTGATCTTAAACATACAAAAAAGACAAAACAAATGAAATTCGACGCTATATTAGCAAGATATTGAAAAAAAAATATAACTTTTGTACTTTTTAAGCGAATTTTATCAAGTATTCTCAGTTTTGATGTATCTGTCATTAGTATTTATTATTAACATATAATTCATTCATTATTTATTAGGAGTTGTTGTCTCCTTAATTATGGCAAAGCGGTTAACTTTACAAGACATAGCAGAGTTGGTGCTAATATGATAACTATAAAACCTGCAGAGAAGCAGCTGATATTTTTAACGACAGGTACCCCACAAAAAAGAATCAGTTACTTACAAGTGTCAAGAATTTTAAAGCAATTTAAGAGGTCCGGAAAATTTGAATTGCATTTTAAAAAAGAACGTACTGAACCAGTGAGAAATGTGGAGAATTCGCTGGATATTTTGTAAAGCGTAGTTGAAAATCCTTAAATATCTGTTAAAAAAGGCGCTGGAAGTTTAGGATTGGGAAAATCAACAGTACATAAGGTACTAACGGCGAAAAAGTTTAAAGCATTTAAACCAAGATATGTTGAAACTTTGCAAGAACATGATTACGACAATTGTTCTGAATTTTGTTTCATGGTACAAGGTGAAATAGACATTGATAGTACATTTACTAAGAAGATCCTGTTTACGGATGAAGCTACATTTACTACAAATGGTGTAGTTTCATCACAAAACTGTCGTTGGTGGTCAACAAAAAATCAAGCAAAAGGGCCCTTCATATTTCAGCAGAGTTTAAATTCAGAAAAATATTTACAATTTTTAAATATGAAATTGTAAAATGAATTTGACATGTTACCATTGGCAACAAGAAATTCTGTTTGGTTTATGCAGGATGGGTACCTGCATATAGTGCTCGTGTCGAAGTTGAATATTTAAATGAACAATTTAATGAGAAATGGATCGGAAGACATTCAAGATTTCCATGGCCTGCTCGCTCACCCTATCTAAATCCACTTGATTACTTTTTATGGGGGTTGTTAAAAAACAGAGTTTATTCCAAAAAGCCTTTTTCAAAATTTAGATGATTTGGAAAGTAAAATTAGAAATGGTGTAAAACATTTAAATAATCATCCCAATATTCTTAAAAATGTAATCAGAGATTTTAACAGAAGAACAAAAAACCGTATGTCATTTGTTTTGACTTTTTTGTATGTTTAAGATAAAGCACCAACTTTTATAAAGAATAACATTTTCTGAGAAATTAATAATAAAAAAGTTTCCCATTTGTTGCATACTTACGTGGACACGTTGTATACCCCCAACACAGTCTTAAAACCACAGAAGATGGAGTGCAGTGCATTATTCTGCGACTAAATTATTTAATGCACTCTCAAACGAAATAAAGTTTCATAAAAATAACTGAAAACAAAATTAATTTAATTCTTAATTGAATGTGAACCATATTCAATAGAAGTTTTCAAACACAACATGTAAATATAAGTAGATATAAGATGTATTGTAGTGTATATACAGTGAGTCAAATTCTAATTTGTAATTTAAAATTTGTATTTAGACTTTACGTTAAAAAACTTTGTTTTATAACATTTTTGTAAAAAATAAAACATAATTGTACTTATCCCTTGAAGCATTTTCATACTTTTCTAATGTATTAACCCCCCATATATGTGATCTAAAATGTTCTTATCGTCAATTCATTTTCTTAATAAGCAGAACTTTTTATAAAGAATGACTTTTGGTCGTAAAATGAATAATAAAGATTTTATCTTTATTGGGTACCCCTATCCGCGGAAACACTGTATGTTTTATATAAAGTAATAATAGGAAATAATGTGCTAATAAAGATTAAAAATAATTAAAATTAACTTTAAATTTTGACGCAAGTTTCGTTTTGTACATGTATATGACACCTTGAAAATAAGAGTTATTATTATCATGAATCTCAATTAAATACAGTTTTCAATTTAATTATGCAACCAAAACTGAGATGGCGGCATTGAAATAAACTATTGTCGGGCAAAAACAAGAACTATATTCATTTAGGCATTTTTTTTCACTTGGAAATGAATTATTAATAACCACAATGATTTCAACAATAATTACTATACAAGTAATTTCCTGTAGCAATAATACTGCTAAAACTATAGAAACTAATTATGTTAACCAAACTATAAGAAATAATTGCTGTTAAATATACGTGATACATACATTAAATGTATTTTATGGCTTACATCAAATATCATACTATAATCACAAAAGTGGAGTGGATTTTTTCTCATTTATCACTTGGTGAAACATTATGTTAATAATAGGTAATTGATTAAAAATTCATTTGATTTGTTTCACTTTATTTTTGATTTTATTATTCGACTAGTTTCGGCACTGGGCCATTATCAAGAATAATGTACAAACGTAATTTTAACAGGTAATAAGCGCGTTTGAAATCGGGGAAACCCAGAGCTCTTCATTGTCGTTGACCACGTTTTTGGCAGTTGCGCCCAGTTTCCTGTTAGATTTATGGTTCTGCTAGTACTAAAAACATCAAACAATTACAAACCAGAATCTTAAATGTATTTTAGAGTCGCCTGTTTTGATTAATTGATGAGGCTGTTATTTGTTGAAAACTCATCTTCACTATTTAAATGTTATTTTCTTAAGATAATTAAAACACTTTAATTTTGTTCTACCACAAAAATATTTATTGCTGTGACTAATGAATGTTCGAAACTATAGTCACAGCAATAAATATTTTTGTGGTAGAACAAAGTTAAAGTGTTTTAATTATCTTATTAAAATGTACCACCAAGTTAACGCCGACAACATTCAAGAGTTAATTTCTTATGTTATTTAAATTGGTATGTATGGTGTGATGCTTGTTTGTTTTTCTCATAATTTTTATATATTGTTTCACTTTTCCAACAAATTTAGTTTTTGTTAGTTTTCTAAAATGGTGAATCCATTATTTAACCATGAAATTAAATCAATACTGAATTGAAAATTTCACTATGTTTTAACCACTAATAATATTATTATTGTTTTTATAAGTATGGATTACCACATACTAACGGTCGCAACCATTCTCTTTAATAAATCAAATCAAATTAAACTATGCATAATTATCATACGGTTAACTTCTCACTTAATGTGGTGAAACATTTTTATGTTAATAAAAGGATTAATTAGGCACTTGTTTATGTTTCACTATTTTTGATAAATAGTGAAAGATAACCAAGTGCTAAATTAATCCTTTTATTAGAATAATTTTCCATTAAAAATAATAACAAAAATTTCCAATAATATTTCCTAATCTCTCATTAATAAAAACCATAATTTGTCTGTATAATTGCTTTTAATGATACGATAGCGAAGTATTTTGGAAATTCAAAAATATAGATGCAGTGGAAAGTTAAATTATCTATAGATTGTAGGTACCAGAAAGAATTAAATCCTTCAAACCAAACTTGAGAGTTTATACATCTATTACTAGAATATTTGAGTCTTTGGTTATCTACTTTTAGCTTTTTTCTGTGAAATATGGCTAACTGGCGATATTTCAGATACTATGTTGGGGTTTCACGGTTCCAACATCTTTCGGTGTGAAAGATATTCGCAGAATCTTGTGAGTGTGAAATAAAAATTGTTTACCATTTTAATTGTTAATTGCCACTGTTAAAAGTTTCTAATTGCTGTTTTTTTATCTACTCAATTAGAGAAATCGATGGAATGTTTTGACAATAGATGTCACCTTAATGATATCTCTATTCTTAACGGAGAACTAGAAGTTTATAAACCCCATAATAATATTTCCCTCTATTTAACAGCGCTGCCCTAATGAAACCTAGATAGGTCGAAACCGGTCTGTAGCTATTGTTGCCAGGGAAACAATAATATAATTAAAAAAAATATATTCTCCAGAGATTAAGTACCTCTATAAACAAAAAAAAGGTGATGTGGCCATCATAGTACTTTTTGTAACTCTTATAGGTTATTAACAATAGACAAAAAATGTCAAAATTATTTTTTTCTCGGAAGTTAAGAACTTTATAAAAAACATATTTTAATAAAAATATTGTTCAGTTTATCATTCCCTTTAACTTTTGTTTGAAAAGTTATGTAATATTTTTAATTTAAAAATATAAAAAAAACTAAAAATCGCCTCGAGTAAACATCTACTTTTTTCCGGTTTATGAATGTTCACCAAAAGCTTTTCAGTTCTAGTTTTTAACGATAAACCCTTAAGTTTAAGGATTCATCTCAAAAAGATCACTGATTTTTGAGATGCAGCACCCACCGAAAAAAACACATACGAACAGACACACACACAGACATAAAATTTTTACTTTCCCTATATATTTTATATGTGTGGCCTCTAACCCACCCTTCACTCAGTAAAACATAAGCAAGGGTTTTAATTAAAAGTTGTAAAACATAACATTATTGCAAATTTTAATAGATTTTGATAATTAATCGTAAGAAAAATAATTTTTCTTTGTGAGCATTTCTGCACTTGTGATTTACATTTTAATGTAAATACTCCAGCTAACAGTTAAAACAACTACTCCCCGTACTAAAGCACCGCCAGGCATTGAATGATATAACTGTTAGCTGTCGTTACATGTCTGAAATAATATTCAGCACGATGTAACATTTTTTGTGGTGTTATCATTTTTTATCCGTTCCTCAAAAAGTGTTATGCAACGACTATCTGCAGACACGTGTTTCGCTGTATCACAGCTCATCAGTGCAGCTATGTCGTAACTACGTGCGTCCTTTCTGGTGAAAGGCCGTCATGAGAATGAATCAGTTCCAAAAAGAATTGAGCCATTGCCGATGTTCGATTTTATCATTCAATGCCTGACGGTGCTTTAGTACGGGGAGTAGTTGTTTTAACTGTTAGCTGGAGTATTTACATTAAAATGTAAATCACAAGTGCAGAAATGCTCACAAAGAAAAATTATTTTTCTTACGATTAATTATCATGATTAATACTGCACTCACTTTTCAATATTTAATTTGTATATTTAATAGATTTATTCAGACAAATTTTCCAAATAATTTTTGATGATGTTTTACTGCTTGGAGGGTGAGATAGGGGCCATCCACTCACCATACATATATAAAAATATATATAAATATTAATTCCTTATGGTCCCGCGGTTTCAAATAAAATTAATTACAAAACTTTTTGATTAAAAAAGAAATTAAAATGGTAATTTTTTGAGTGAATAAATTAGTAAAAATTTGATGCATAATGGGTGGTCAGATTTTAAATCTAATAAGATTAGCTATAGAAAGTCATTAATATATAAACCTAATTTTTGATTTTGTTTTATAGTAAAGTAAAGTAAAGTAAATTTATTCATGTTATTACCTAAAGGTTTACATAAGTAAAAAATATATGAACATCTTACCGCAATAAATTAACAATATGAGTATAACCGCATTAAAATTAAATTTCGTATGTGCACTAACTAATTTTTAAATAAATTAAATCAGGTAATATGAATATAAAAAATCAAGCTGAAAATCCAGATAGTTTAAATTATATAAAATAAGTGATCTTGTAATAAAATAATATAAAATAATTGTAAAAATAAAAGTTCAGTAATAAGATCACAGCACATTATAAAATACATATTAAACATGTTAAATGTAAAAACTATAAATAAAATCTTAGTAAAAATGACATATTAAAAGTATATAACCACAGTATAAATAAATTTGGTAATTATAAAATCGAGGTAAAAAATAAAATATTCAATAAATAATTAAAAACATATAAAAACAGCGTACGTAACTTCACAATAAAAGATTAAATAGCAAAGAAATTAAAATATCGTAATATAAAAGATTTAAATATATAAAATAAACATACGGTACATTTTAACAAATTAAAATTACATCACAATATCTGCAAGGCCACTTGATAAACATTCAGAAATTTGATAGAAAGCTTTATGGCATAAATATGCTTTAATAGTCGTTCTAAATTTTGTGATTGGCAGAGACTTCACATTTTCGGGGATTGTATTGTATATTATAGGACCATAGTAGTCAATACCATTCCTTGTTTTAGATAAACGTGTGTAAAATGGACAAATCTGAGTTGCTGATCTAGTGTTATGGTCATGTAATTGATTTTGTATTTTATATTCTTCAAGATGTTTGTGAACATAACACAGGCATTCTAAAATATGAAGACATGGTAGTGTAAGTATCCTCAGTTTAATAAAAGAGTTTTTGCAGTCTTCTCTATATGAAACGTTATCCATAATTCTAATAGCTCTGCGCTGTAAAGAAAATAATCTAGTGATTATACTGGAATGGCCCCATGCCAGAATAGCGTATGATAAATGACTCTCAATTAGTGCGAAGTAAGTCGATTTCAAGCAAAAATCAGGGAGCGAGGTTTTGAGCATGCTTAATAGATATATATTACTACAAAGTTTTTTTGACAATTCACTTTCATGAGTTTTCCAAGTTAATTTCGTGTCAAGATGGACTCCAAGAAATTTTGCAGAACTTATTTCAGCATTTTTCTGCAATGTAAACATTACAGTTTTTGACTTATCTGGATTTACTACTAATCTATTAGCATTAAACCATTCAGTAACTCCAAGAACTGAAGACTGATTTTCACACAATGCGTTTATCCGATTTGCGGATGTGTTTTTCACAGTCGTGTCGTCAGCAAATAAGATCAGTGAGCAATTAAGACGTTGAGCAGGCAGATCGTTAATGTATATTAAAGAAAGTAGGGGACCAAGAATCGAACCTTGAGGTACCCCGTGGTAGAGATTCTGTTCGCTTGACATACAATCTTTAAATTTAACTCTCTGTGACCGATTGTTAAGATAAGAATTCAACATACGACACGCACATGGTAACAAATTATAGCAATATAGTTTCCGCAGAAGGACCTCATGAGAGACGCAATCGAATGCCTTGGTCAAGTCCATGAAAGTCGATACTGAGCAAGCACCCGTTTCATAACCCTCATAGATCTCTTCCGTAAAGGCTACGATTGCGTCGGTCGTTGACCTTCCTCCCCGGAAACCGTATTGGCGGTTTGATAGTAAATCTTGATCAATCAGGAACTCAATTAATTACTGGAATAACACTCTTTCTAATACTTTAGCAATTACAGGCAAAAGCGAGATAAGCGATATTTTATTACATAAAGTATTTTATTGTTTTTAGCAGCAAAATCATCGACGATTAGCAACTACAGTTATCAGGTACATGTAGGGTGGGTGGGTGCCCTAAATCCACCCTCCAATCAGTAAAACATAAACGAGGGTTTTAATTAAAAGTTGTAAAATGTAACCAAACACAATATAATTGAATATTTAAATGATGTATTCATACAAATATTTCAAATAATTTTGATGATGTTTGACTGACTGGAGGGTGGGATAGAGGCCACCCACCCACCCTACATATACATATTAGCTTTAATTACTGATCGCATCGTGGTTTGTAATAACTTTATTTACAAAATTTGAATAAAAGAAATTGACAAAGTAAAATTTTGGAGTGTGTGAATTAATAAAAATTGTATACATGATATGTGGAAAGGCTTTAAATCAAGCTTAGATAAGTTTACTTACAGAAGGTCATTTATATTTAAACCTAAATTTGGATTAAGCGGCAAAATCATCAACGATTAGTATTTAAAGTTATCATGTATATGTAGGGTGGGTGGGTGGCCTCTATTTGCGGTTTATGAATGCATACCAAAAACTTCTAGTTTTTAATGATAAAACCTTAAATTTAAAGTGTCATCTCAAACTTATTATTCTACAGTCATTCTAATTCACGAAAACAATACTTTTCCTATATATTCTATATACGGAAAGTAAAAACAGAATTGTTTAATTAATGCATGTTGCTACATTTTTGGAATGGAACCGAATATATGAATGGTAAAGGAAAACACTTGTTTTATTTCATATTTTAATTTGAAGTTATCTGACACGTGCTTCGAACTTTATTATGAGCTGTCAATTTCGGAAAACATTTTCAGGAAACTGAAATATAAACATGGAAGCTAATAAATGTTTCCCTTTGCTCAATTTGAAAAATTATTTATAGTATATATATAACTATAAATATAACAAAGGAAGAATATTTGTCGGGATTCTCGGCTCAGGGAATGGTTAATTAAAGTCAGAATTGACCTTAGCTATAGCCATTAGCCATTATCAAGTGTATTAATTTCTATATCTAATTTGTAAATGAATCCGCACGGTAGACTCTTCCTTTAGAAAATTTCACCGCCCCGCTGGGATTTGAACCCTCAACCACGTGGTCCAAATCTTTATTTGGCAATTTCCTCTATTATTAATATAATACATTACTTAAAAACTATACTTAGCTATTTCTATCTTCTTCATCCTTCTTCTTCCATCTTTCCCGCCAGAGTATCGTCAGTATCTTTACCACTCTGTCATGCTTCTACACCCATCCTCTTGTACTTCCTTGCATTCTCTGCCGGATGACTCCACATATCCTCTCCGACCTCATATAGCACGCATTCTTCGTATCCCTTGCTCATCCATTTTTCCTCCCTCTCTTCTCCGTCCCTCATCTCACCCTTGCCAAGGTCACCCACTCCTCTTTTCCGAAGCGGTTATCCTCCAGGTACTTTGGCCTTCTCCCATATACCTGCCATTCCCTATATCCCTCATTGTTATCACTCCCCACCTACCCATGTTTTCCTTCCATACCTCCTCATCCATAGTCTGAGTATGTCGATAGATTTCATTCTCGAATTATAGTGGATACTGCTTTTAATAAAACGTGTAAGTTACTTGGTTGGTATTTTCTTATATGTAACTAAATATGTGCAATATATATGTCCGCAAATATATTATAGTAGTGTGTTTTTCTGTTAATGCTTTTTTTACTTGTGTAAAGCTTTATGTTCCTTGCACGAAATACGCTCTCCATATAGAGAAATTATATGAATTTTTCTATTAAATTTTGCAATTAAGAATAAATTAAGGCTATATAGATGGTCATAGAAAAGGAATTCTCGCTAACTTGGATTTTATGAATGGTGGGATTATAAAATCTATTCCATAAATTCAAGAATAATTGCATACCTCAGTCATTATGGAGAATGAAAACGTCCTCTTTAGTAGAATTTTTATTACACCCAAAGCGACGAGCATCGTGCCATTATTTATTGTTTATGGGTGACTATAACCTTCCATAATAACGAGTTCGATGTTATAACAAAATCTTTAAACATATATTCGCTATTTAACCGAGATATGCTAGATTTTGTATAATTAAGCATCGTTTTACGAAAAATGCCGTACTTTTCGAGCTTTTTCTTATTTGATTATAATTGTATCACTATATCCACATGTTTTATCAACGATGGGTGCTCTAATAAATGAAAAATATTAATTTTTGAAAAAGATTTAATCGCTTGATTGAAAATAATTGCAGCATACAGTCTATTGTTGATAAAACATGAATTTAAATTTATATAATGCTTAGTCATACTTTACATTTGAAATCCTTAGTTTTAAATATTTAAGATTTTTAGAATATTAGTTTAGTTGACCTTTTGAGCACTAAACTCAGTTAAAAAATATTTATATGCCGATAATAAGAACGTCCCTCCAATATTTAAATCATTGAAATTTTTTGGTAAAAATAGCAATGCAATCAAAAACATCCTCGAAAAACACAACATTATCGTCTCTCTAAAATTATTTAATGTTATAAATAATAATAAAACTTCGAAAAATAAAGAAAATAAATCAGGCATTTATAAATTAACTTGTAACACCTGTAAAGGAGTATATATTGGTCAGTCAGGTCGCAATTTTAAAATTAGACTAAAAGAACATATAAGTTCATACAATAACAAAAATAAAAAATCAACTTTTGCTAATAATTTTTTTTAAACGTCAGTCAAGTTGACATATAATTCCCACATTAGGGACTAAAATGCCTAAATATATGGCAAAAATAAACCTAAATATGGTTCATTGGTTTCTGGTGCGTTCCTGTTCGACAGCAGCGTCAGCAGAAGAATTCACTACTTCAGGGTACGAGTGGAAGATCATCTAGGATGAACTCTGCCCAATTCTCTTGCAGTCTAAATTTTGGATGAATATTATTTATATTATTTTTGTATGTATTTGACTTTTTTGTTAGCACAGAATCGAAACAAACAAATAAACAATAATCACAATTTTGATGACACAGATATACTTGAGATAATTAATTTCACTGAAAAGGGCTTAAAAATGGATTTACTCGAGTCTCTTGAAATTTATAAAATAAAACGTAATCCTGAAATTCTATTAATAAAAGATCAAACTGACCTAATATATACTCCTTTGTTCAAAGCCATCTAAATTGTTTGTAAAATTGTTTATAAAGTTGTTTGTACAAAAAAAATGAAGTATAGTTTGAAAATCTGTCGAAAGTATAGTCACAAATAAAGATTAAAAGTGTGTGATATATAAAAAAGGTATTTACAATCATTTATATAATTATGCAATAATACATTCTACAAACAAAGCTTCTGCAACTTTATTTCTAGAAATTCTTTCGGCTCCGCTTGTCATAGAGGTCTATATTTTAGAGTGTCATATCTTAAATATTTGTTTACATGTAGGGTGTGTTTAGAAAGTTTCCAGGCTGGTCTAAGAATAGACAATTTATTACAAAATTTTGTACAACGAATTAAGAGAATTATTACCCTTAAGTACCAACACACCGGCGTCAACGTTTTTCTATTGATCGAAAGGTTCATAAAAGCCTTCGCACGCAAGACCATTAACAGACCTCGTTGAAGCACCCCGGACTGTATCATATCTTAAATATTCCTTTACTTAAAAGCTGTGTTCATAAAGTTTTAAGACTGGTCTGAGAAGAGATAATCTGTTAAATATTTTTGTACAGCGAACTTAAAGAATTATGATCCTTAAGTACCAACACATAGACGTCAACGTTTTTTCATTGATCGAAAGCTCCCTGAACACCTTTGCGCGCAAATTGTTGACAGACTTTGTCAAATCAGCCTGCACCTCTAGAATAGTGTTGAATTTTTTTTTCTCTTAGGAAGCAGATTGCGTCGTTTTGGGTACACATTGTCGTGATGAATAACCCAATCGTTTTTGATGTCTGGACGTGCGAGGTGAACTCAATCGTTCAAATAGCGTAAAACCGGTAGAAACAAACTCTTTTCGGATCCGTCGTTCAGCATGGAAAAAAATAAGCATAATTTCTTACAATTTGTAAGATTTGGAGATAAGGGGTGTAACCCTGTCGCTTTTTGAAGTTTGTTTAAGGAATCGTACTCGTAGATCAAGACCTAGATCTACGAGTACGATTCACCAGTAACTACTTTATTCAAAACAAATTGGGATCATTTTGTAAACCCATGTTTCAATGTGGCTTCAGTACATTCATCAGAACTTTGGAAACAAGTTCGTTAGACCTGAGAGAAAAGCAACTCAAAACGATTACAGCAGCTCTGTCGAGATGCATTAATAGTCTTTTGCGCGCTGACTTTTATAAATAATGAAAAAAATAAACACCGGCAATGTATGTTAGTACCTAAGGGGTACGACTTTTAGTGCGCTGTATAAAAATCGGTTATAAATTTTATATTCTTAGGCCAGTCTTGAAACTTTGTGATACACCTTCTATTATATTTATTCTCAAACAATTCCTCTCCAAGAAATGCCTTAAAGCTAAAGTTAAACAACCCTTTTTTTCTCCTTTTACTCAAAAAAAACTTTTTCGGGGCTCTCCATTATCACCCTTATTATTTAATAATTTGATTGTAAACGTTACAAATACTCAAATTTTTGAATTAAAGAATATAATACAGACATTGAAAGATAAAGTGACATCATATGACGCGATTATAGAGGGCTTACATGTAGAAAACCAGGAACTAAAAACTCGAATTAATTATCTTGAGAGACATCATCGCAAAAATAACTTACTACTTTTCGGTATCCCAGACAATAACCACGAGTCCTTAAATGAAAATACACTACAGTTGTTAAATGATAAACTACAAATCCAACTCCGACCCGAAGATTTTTCAAATGTATACCGTGTAGGGAAAAAAGTTGGGAAACGACCTATATTGATAGAATTTACTAGAAACTGCAGAAAGAAATTAGTCTTTGATAACGCTAGTAAACTTAAAGGCTCATCTATATTTATAAATAACGACTTTACGAGTGAAGAAAGGCAACGAAATAAAATACTTCGAAAACATCTCCGAGATGCAAGGGAAAAAAATCTTAATGCGTACATTAAAAAAAATCAATTATTTGTTAATAATGAATGCTATACATATGAGCAATTAATTGCAACAGCCCAAGAAGAAGAGAATGTACATATCAATAACAATAGTGCACCGCCTACACCTAACATTCGAAACTTAAATATCAATAATGTATTTGATGACCAACAAGGAGCTTCAACAGAAGTAGAAGAAGAAGAATTACATAACACACCCGTAATAACAAAGCAAATATCCAAGAGCGTTAAACCAACTAACTCAGGCTCAGCAAAGAAAACAAACAGAAATTTGCGCAAGAAATATGCACATGGAAATTAAGTTAGTACGTGAAGGACCTATAAATAGTTTACTGAAAACATGTTTCTTCTTAGTGTACACATATAGATTATTCTTGTATTTACTGTAACACTGCTCTATTTCTACTCATTGTTTGTTATCTATTTCATAATTGTAGCTATTAAATTAAAAGTATGTGTATGTATGTATGTATGTATGTGTGTGTGTATATATATAGATATAAATATGTTTATTATGTTCAATTAATGATGTCAGCGCATGTCTCTGCCCTTTAAAATAAAAATAACTTTATTATAGATAAGAATATGAATCAATACATTAGGGATTTTAAAATCGCCCAAATCCCAAGCTATAGTTTGGGAAATGTGGATGAAATAAATCAGATACTAAATATTAATCATGGAAATTGCAATTTTAAAATACTCCATCAAAATATACGGAGTATTGCTAAAAATTTAGATGAACTCAAAATCTACCTAAATTGCATGGATCCATTTGATGCTATTGTCCTAACTGAAACCTGGAAAATCGAAAAAATAGACATATATAAATTGTCGGGATATCAGTTATTCTACAATGATGATACCCTTAATCAAAATTGTGGAACTATAATCTACATCTCGGAAAATTGTTCAAATATAAAACATGAGATTATTCAAAATAAATGCTTTAACATCATCCAAACCCACCTAAAATACTTGGAACACAGTTTTCTAATAACAGCTGTTTATAGATCACCATCAACAATAATTTCCGACTTTCTAGAACAGTACTCACTATATATTCATGAAATATACAACAGCAAAGTAGATTATAATATACTAGTAGGAGATTTCAATATCGACATCTCATCGGAAAAAAAAGATGCTGTGGAGTATATGAACATGATGAGCGAATTTGGTTTCAGATCTACTATAAATGAGTACACTAGAATTCATGGCAATTCTAAGAGCTGTATAGATCACTTATTCATAAAAAGCAAAGAGGATACCGAAATGAATATTGTACCGTTAATCTTACAGTCGAATATTACTGACCAATTTAATTACAAAGAGTTAAAAGAACAAATACAATGTGCTTCTTGGAATACAATTACTAATGAAAATTTTGGCTGAAAGATAGCGCTGATTAGAAGAAATATCAAGTCTGTACACTTCACTTCACACAAAATTGTAAAAATATTTACTTCTAATAATTAAGATGTTTTCTCTCTCTAGCATTTTAAAGTAATGTTTCTTAAACAAAACTAAAGGAAAGCTGAAAAATTCTAAAACTCTTAGAAAAACATTTTAATATGTACAATTAAAGGTGTAAAATTCTAGAACATTCTTTGGAATATACTAAAATTTTAAATTGATTTGGAAAAATTCTGGAAATAATAGCATAAGTAGCAATAAGTGAAGTTTCTTAAAAATAGAAAGAAGCTGGGTAATTCTAAAACTGTTAGAAATAAATTTTACTATGTACAATAAATGGAAAATTCTAGACATCCGAAAGAAAAATTAAAAAAATTATTGAAAATTACTAGAATTAAGTGACACTAATTAATATTATCAAAAAAAAAACGGATAAGATAAATTAAAACTTATTTCTGAGAGATTTTTTTCAATTTATAAATGAAATTCCTGGATTATTCAACAAGCATAAAGTAAAAATTATTGATGAAAACTTTAAATATTTAAGAACAAGTTTTGAAGAATGGATTTCTGGAAAATAAAAGATGTTTCAATTTTTGACGAAATGACAAAATGTACTAATAAATTCTTTAAAAAAAATTTGGAAGAAATGTTTTTGGAGAATCCAATAAGATAAAGAAACCATTAATTTTTTCGAAAATTAGAAGCAAATAATGTAAAAGTTCAAAAGTTACGGGAAACTTTTAAAACTAGATGAAAAAAATATTAGAAAATCTGAGAATGAATTTTAAAAGTGGTAAAATATACTAGGATTTTAAAAAAGTTCTCAAACATAGAACACGGAAGAGTAAAAATCACGATGGAGTATTATTAATTAATAATTGACGCGGGTATCATTAAGATCAGAAACTTTTTCTTCATATAAAAC
>CAXAKX010000103.1:0-39678 GCA_963969525.1 Ontholestes murinus | reverse complement strand
CCTCAAACCCCTCCAAGGACGATTGGAAGGTGGCAGATCACCTCACGTAAGGGACACGTATAACCTGGACAATCAAAAGCTTCTCACCATTTAAAGCGCCAGGCTTGAACGGTATATTCCCGGCCCTCCTCCAATGGGGGCTGGACATATTATCAGCCAACCTAGCCAAAATCTTCAGGGCATGTATTGCGTCCAGATACATCCCTCTAGCATGGAGAGAAGTAAAAGTTATCTTCATACCGAAACCTGGTCGTATAGATTATACACTAGCCAAATCACACCGCCCAATTAGTCTAACGTCATTTCTCCTGAAAACGTTAGAGAAATTGTGCGAAAGATTAATTCGCGAGACTGCTTTCATTACGAATCCGATCCACGCTAACCCACATGCATACACTAAGGGGAAATCAACGTAGTCGGCTCTGCACACTATTGTAGATCGAAAGATCTCTGGACAACAAAATGCCCACCTTGGGCGTGTTCATTGACATAGAAGGTTTGATAAAACGACCTTCAGAAAAATGGAAACTGCTCTCTCCACGCATGGTGTGAACCCCACAGTTAGTGGATGGATCAAAAGCATGCTGGAGAATAGGGCAGTCACAGTAAATGTAGGAAACACCACTGTCAGAAAGATCGTTGCTAAAGGCTGCCCACAGGGTCGAGAACTCTCACCACTCCTGTGGAACATAGTTGTTGACAGCCTACTGCGGCGACTTAACGATAATGGCTTCCACACCATAGGATATGCAGATGACATAACCATCCTGGTAACAGGCAGATTTGAGACGGTGCTATGCAGCTTGATGCAGGAAGCCCTCAAAATAATCGAACAGTGTAACGACCAGTCTCTGACGGGTTTATGGTCCTCTTCGCAAAGAAAAGGAAACTAGGTAAGTTAAAGCTTCCTAAGCTCCTCAACACCCAGTTGACATTGTCGTCAGAAGTCAAATAACTGGGAGTGATCCTCGACGGTAAGCTGACGTGGGAACCACATCTCAAAATGAAATGTAAAAAAGCATACGTCTCCCTCTGGCAATGCCGGAGTGCTGTGGGGCAGACATCGGGGCTAGCTCCCAAGATAGCACTTTGGCTGTACACAGCGGTACTAAGACCAATGCTAATCTATGGAGCACTGGTTTGGTGGCCCAGAGCCAGACAGAAAACCTCAGCAAAGCAGCTTACTCAGTTGCAAAGGATAGCATGCCTCAGCAAGACCGGAGCAATGCGAACAACACCAACTGCAGCAATGGAAGCAATGCTCTGCCTTCCACCTCTCGACTTATACGTAGAGGAGATGACCACGGCGGCGGCACTGCGCCTAAACTCAGTTGGACTCTGGTACAAAGGAGGCAGGGCTGGCAGACACTGTCACCTTTTAGAGGAGGCTGTCAAAAAGACACCCTTCCTTGGAAGGAAGACAGACAATTTGCCACCCTGCTACGTCTCAATAGACCCTATAATGTATCGATAAAAAGAGGAAGTGGGTGTAGAGGGTGGGGAAACCCTCCGAATTTATATCGATGGTTCTAAAACCAAAAGAGGATCCGGGGCGGGAATTTACTCGCAACAAATGGACCTCTCATTAGTTATACCCCTAGAGAAGCACACAACTACTCTGCAAGCAGAGATCGTTGGCATCATCCAAGGGGCGAAAGAAATCCTACACCGAGACATCCGTGATAGGAACATCCAAATCCTTACAGACAGTAGGGCAGCAATACTAGTAGTGAGTGGTCACAAAATCACCTTAAGACTAGTAAAATAATGTGACAACACCCTTAATCAAGCAGCACAATCAAACAGTATTAAGCTGCGCTGGGTCAAGGGACACAATAATGAAGAAGGCAACAGCAAGGTAGTGATACCACGGACGGGCCCCCGATCGCGCCAACACCGAAATGCCTCACTGATATCCTCAAACAGAATACTCTCAAGATGCAAAAACAACGTTGAGACAACATCTCAGGCTGCAGACAGGCCAAGGAAGCAATACGCTCACCTAATCTGAAAACAGCTGAATATTATTTGCGACTACCCCGGGGGAATCTGCGTCTTATCATAGGTATCCTTACTGGTCACTGTCAGCTAAGGAAACACTTGTTTACTATGTGACTGGTGGAAACCCCCATATGTAGAGCATGTGAAGAAGAGGACGAGACAGTCGAGCATATGTTAACCACCTGCCCGGCTCTCGCCCACCTTAGAGAGTCCATGCTAGTGGAGCTCTGGCCGAACATTGCCAACATAAGGGATAACCCTCCAAGCGTTGTGCTGTCCTTTGCACGCCACCTTGGGTGGCTAAATGAGTGATAGAACAACGCAGGGCTGTCCCAGTCAGGGGGCACAACGGGCCTAGTGAGGCCTAAGTGCTCTGATCAATGATTTGATCACCCTTGGCAAACTCAATCCAGATCCAGATACTTGCTTTAGAATTCAAAAAGAAGTATTCATTTGATATTGGATAATTTAGAATAGACGCGGTAGTAAGTGCATTTATAGTGTGTGAAATGCTTTTGTACAGTCCTCATTTACTTACTAATCAGTTCAGATCTTCAAAATTTTTAATGTGGTCCTTGATGATAAATTTTGATTAGATATTTGTTTGAAAACCATATTAGTGTAACAAAAATAGATATGATATTAGACTTTAAATTAAACATTGAAACATTTTAAATTTAGAAACCCTAAAATATACATATTTTAAAATATATTATATTGTAATAAGTTATACAGATAAAATTATGAATAGTCAAGAAGGTAAAACGTTTGATTTATATAAAATGATCAAATTGGGTATGAAGACATTGTCGTTTGTATAAATACATTTTTCTAAGTTTAAAGCAGCTGTTGTGTATTACCATTTAATATTGATATAAACTTTATAATATGAGACTTCATCGACCAGTTTGGCTTTAATTAAGGTTTTTATTTTTTTGTGGCAGTTGCTTCACACTTTGGGGTAATTTATTGTAAATTATCACAGATCAGTACTTATAACATTGAATGGTTTTTATGTAATCGTACGAGTGGTAACGATACATTTTCTTCATTCTTGTATTATAGTTTTGCAAGTCAACTTCCTTTTACCTTAGATAACAGTCTTCTTTAATATATAAGAGGCATTGAAACACATATAGAGCTGGTGTTGTCATTGTTCCAAGTTCTTTAAAATACGGCCAACACGTTTGAAGAAAATGTGCATTATTCTGACTGCTTTTTCCCCACAGTAATATACCTTGGCTAATTAATAGGTGCATGTTTTAAAAGTAAGCTATACTAATGGTTTGTAATACAGTGGTATTAGATATAATATTTCTTAGTAAGTACATATTTTTAATAATTTTCTTGTTTAGATGATCTATTTGCACTTCCTATGACAGCTTAGTTTGGAAATATACTCCTTGAAATTTAATATTTTCCAAGCTATTTGTACTATCTAAGTCAAATTTGAGGTATTCAGTCTTCTTGATATTTACTTACTACTTTCAGGTACGCTCAAGCCGCCATTGAAGTATTTTGGACAATAGTCGTATCATCCCTAAACATATAGGTTTAAGCTGTTACATTACATTCGAAGTCGTTAATACTGGGTGAACCAAAAGTTCGTTTACATTTCAAATGATGATTTAAAAGAAACTAGTTATGTGAAATAAAAACTTTCTATTTATTATTAAAGTACACAAATGGGGATTTAATTTTTTTTAAATTACATTATCCATATATGATCCTTGACTATTTTGACACTGCTGCAACCTGAAGCGGAAATTTTCAATGACGGCCTTACAAGTATTTCGTGAAATGTTTTGCATTTCCTTTCGAATATTTTCTTTCAATTTCTCTAGGGACACTGGGTTGCTGTTGAAAACTTTACTTTTAAGGTATCCCCAAAGAAAGAAGTCCAGTGGGGATAAGTCCGGGCTACGAGGTGGCCAGTTAATGGAACCTCTTTTGAATATCACTTTTTGTCCAAAAATTTCGCGAACGGACTTAATAAGTAGTTGGAAGTGTGGCATATTGCTCCATCTTGTTGAAACCACGATCGTTGATTAAAACCATCGAAATCCTGTAGCGCTGGTGAAAAGAAGTTCTATAGCATGGCAATATACCGCTCTGTATTCACTGTAACAGCATTTCTTCGGCAATCTTAAAAAAAGTATGGACCAACAATGCCTCTTGTGACAAAACTGCCCATACAGTAACCTTGGGTGAATGCAGAGGTTTTTGATGCTTCAAGTAGTGTTACTCCAATACCTGCAATTTTGTCTATTTACATGCCCATTTAGATGGATATGTGCCTCGTCTGAGAAAAAAAATATTGGTAAAGCTGGTGAACCTCTCTAACTTTTCGTTTGCAAACTGGAGCCTGTGAGTGTGATCTTGAAGCTTAATTCCTGTACCATTTGCTCTTGCCCTTCGTAACCCCTCCGCCCCACCCCGCCGACGTTGCTCGGCGCAGCTACCGATTCAAATTTAAACGGACTTTTGGTCCACCCTGTATATACATAAGGAATAACAGAGGTCCAAGGTTGACGCCTACGGAACCTCATGCATCAACCCTGCGACCTAAAAGTATTCTCCTCGAAATGACACTATCTGTATTGTATCTGAAATATATGTTTTAAAAAAAAATTAACGCTATACTTTTAATTCCATAATAGCTTAGTTTATTTAGTAGACATTTCGAACAACGCAGTCGAAAGCCTTGCTCAAATCTATGTATGCCGTATCGACACTTAGACCCTCTTCAAAAGCTTCATTTACATTATTTATGAACTCGCACATGTATCTACTACATCCCCTTCTGTAATCGTCTAGTCCTTCGCATAATTTTGTATCCTTATAAAAATATAGTAGACTTTTTCAGAAACCTTCGATATTATAGGTATAATAGAGATTCGCTAAACTTCATGGAAAAAAAACATTAATAATGTGTTGATGCACCACGTTGGGCTACACACTCTCTAGGGTGCTTGGGTTCGCTTCTAATTAGGTGATTGATATCTCATTCCAAGCAATTACTAACGCATTTCGAAGTGCTTCTAGAACTTGAGGGGATGCTGCAAATTAAGGAGTCTTCGGTCCATGATATCCCTCACATGCTGAATTGGAGATAAATCCGGTGACCTCGGTGGCCAGGGCAACAAATTGGTTTCAGCGATCTCAAAGAAGTGCATTGTGGCTCTTGCAAAGTGTTGGCGAGCATTATCCTGCTGAAAAGTTGGATTTGGCAATGTATGAAGAAAGGGTAGCAAATGAGGTTCCAGAATTTCTTTGATGTAAAGCTATGCGGTCATGTTGCATCTTACGAAGATCTCTAACCTAGAGCCATAAGCAATGGCACGAAAGTCACGTTCATCAAACTGTTGGGGTTACAGTATGTGATACCGTAACCCCAACAGTTTGATGAACGTGCCTTTCGACGAAATATTGTGGATTCCTTCTTTGACCACTCTGACCCGGCCATGATGCATCTCTAAACAGAATCTAGATTTGTCACTAAATACTATATCATTCCATTCCTGGTTCCATCATCAATCGTTCTCTTCACTTCTCGAAACGATTTCGGCGATGCTCAGTGGTTAAAGAAAGCACCCAGTGCGGCCGAAATGAAAAAAGGCCAAAAGTGCGAATCCGGCGGCAAACTGTTCGAATTCTAATCGGTCTTCCATGCTCTTCAGTTTAGACCTGGTAATGGAAAAAAGATCTTTTAAAGCCAACATGGTCCTGTACCTCTAGCTCTTCGTGTTGGACCCTCTTCATCCCATGCACGACAACATCTTACTATAGTATTTAAACTTCATTGTCCTAATTTCTCGGAAAGAATGTCCGGCCTCTCTAAATCCAAATATCCGCGCTCTATTAAACTCAAAAGTTGATGAAAATTTGCGCGTCTTTACACCCTAGGCATTGTAAAAGTTAACAACAAAAGCTTAAAACCGGACTCAGTAAAATTAAAATCGTTACTACGGCAATAATGTTAAATTTCACCTTATGTGCCAAGTTAAAGCTATATGTTACTTAGTATATTATACATTAATACGGGAAGTAACCCCTCTTAATACATACATTAATTATATGGGTAAGTACGTCGATACTATTATTCTACTTACTTAACTTCTGTCTCTTGATGCCATAAAAATAGATTGATTTAGGTCTAAATTAAAATTTTGATACGTTCGGTTACGGCCCCGAACTGACATGCAGCAACGCTGATTCGAGTCAGTAGTTGGATGGGTGACCGGTACCATTCACTATTGGGATACAATTAATGGTGCTTTAGAGTGACGGGGGCGATCCTTTAAAGTAACAAGCTCATATAGGCACACACAAATACACAAATGACACATGGCGGAAGGACCACGTGGTGGATAGCCAAACACTACTACTATTACTATTTAAAATTTATTGGAAACGATGCATGAGAATATTTTCCAATTGATGCACCATTTCTACAAAATGGTTTTAAAATCTTGAGCACTTACTTTTGTCGTTCTATTATTTAATTTGGTTCTATTGTTAGTGAACTTAACAATGACGTTCCATAATTATCGTGGATTGTGTAAAGCAGATGCAATTTTAGAATCATTGTTTTCTTTGTTCAATCAATCTTCAACTCGTTAAATCAATGAATCACCTTCTACAGAATACCTGATCCTATTTATTCCATTTATATTCATTAATAAGTTTATTATTACTTTTTGGTTCGACAATTCTTCATTATACCATGTGCGTTTTTGGTATATATTATTATTATGATTAGTAGGAAGAAGCAGCGGACAGCTTTTATTAAATGTTGACACAAGAGTAGTGTGAAACATATCATAACATTGCTCCGGATCATTAAATTACAGGATTTCTGACCAATCAGTAATCGAAAGGGTTTATTTTAATACATTTATATTATTAGGTGCTAGCTTTTTAAAAAGCAATTGATGTTTATTGTCTATTTTACCTTTAGGCGTTTTCGTTTCTACTGTGATTTCACGGTGATCCGATAAATAAGGCTCGACTACGATAACATCAGAGTGATAACTACTGTTAAGAAAAACGTTGTCAATGCATGTGGAAGATCTATTAGTAATTCATGTGTTATCATGTACTGAATATCTAAAATTAAACCTAGTTATTATATCAAAATGTTTTTTTATGAGATTCTACATTAAGGTCGATGTTATAGTCTCTTATAACTAACTTATTTAATTTATCTAACACTTTTAATATAATAGTAAGAGTGTTAAAATATTGTATGTCTCCTAAAGGCCATATATATATAGATTAAGCAATAACATCAAATCGCGTAATCAATACAATTCAGACCTCACACTGATTTCTAAAATTTCCTTTTTATTGTTTGGATGATTTTTCAAACTATAAATTCTCGTACTGCGACACCAAGTGGACACACATTGGATATTAGTAACTTCAGAATCAGAGATTCTTTTACAACCACCGTAAATGAGCATACGTTATCATTTGCAGTACAAGCATAGCACTTTAAATCATTGATATTCAGTAAATCTTTAACGTAATCCGATATTGTAATCCCGCTTATTCCCGGCTCAATACGTTTATTTTCTTTTTCCGCTTACCTGGGTGAAATCGTTATCTATATGGTTCGCTTCGTTTGTTCTTTGGTTAAAAAGTTTCTCGTGAAGCTTTGGAAACTCAACCTCGACGCTTGTTTACCATGGATAGATTTTTTATTGTTTAGTGTAAACTAATTTAAAATTGAAAGTAATTTCGCGTTGGTACCCATGCCGCTGTTACATCTACCTGTTGTTGGACGTTGATTGATTTGCCTAAATTATTGCTTTTGGAGCACAGGTGTTTTCTGTTAATCGGTAGAAATAGTAATTTTGCGTTTCGGAGTATTTTTCTTGTTAATTATGTCGGTTGTATCAGGATTCCAAATTTTTTCTGTTTCTACTTGCCTGAATTTTTCATCCAGTCTCACTAATTTCTCCTTTATATGCTTATTGTTATCCTGTAATTCCAGGACGAAAATCTTTAGGACATCGAATATTTGAGGGCTATACTCGAGAGTAATATCTCTAACATTTTGTAAAGATAACCCACAACACTTTGATATTACCATAGCTACTTTTAAACTGGGTCTCACATATGCAACATCATTTTTTAAAACTACCTCTTTGTTGGCCATCTTTCGGACTATATGGTTTCCTGTGACGATTATATATCCGAAACAACTAGACAGATTTTCCAGATTTCTTCTAATATTGTGAATCCATGAATCGCCTAAATGTCGCAAATGTTAAATTAAACAAAATAATAATTATTTCCCATGATACTGTCCCTGAGGTATATGTCGTATTCTTTCGATCTTTGGAACTTACTTCCACTTGAAAATGTCTGTTTTTAAGGCGAAGCGTCGAGAAAAGATTGGATCCAGCCAATTTAGAATCATATAATACAGTTATTTTAGTTCTATGAACAATAATTTAGCAAACCACATCTATGTTTTGCATAATGTGAATTCATTTACAGATAGAAAGTGCATACTGAATTATTATATATTTCTTGTTACCACGAATTTAGAACTTTGCATATAGCATTACGTAATAAATATTTTATGTTTTTTATCTGTAAAACTCAATACATAGTCTAAATAAGTTATAATATTATAATTATCAAATAGCGGGGAAAATATGTTAGCCTAAATTTACACAATAAAAATAAGTTAATGTGCAAATAAAAAAAGCCAACCAAGAACTGAAATTATCGGAAAGTCCGACTAAAATAATAGGAATGCAATTTTGCCGCCTTATATAAAATTCATTTTAATACATCCTGTGAAATATGAAATTGTATAGATACTGGAGATAAAATTTTCTATTCCGCGAATTTTACGAGAAAGGAAGTAAGAGTTTTCCATTTCCTGAATTATTTCTACGCGAATAGAATAATAAAACAGTTTAAAGTTCCGCAGATGTTAGGAAAAGTAAGACTTCTTCTGATATGTAAATTTTTATCAAATGCGTTAGTAGTGGATTAAAACTTTAAACGAGTTTTCTATATAACGATATAATAAAAATATAAGGTACATAAAATAGTTTCAAGGCACAAATCATTCAAAAACCATAAATTTCATGTATACTTTTATATTTGTGGCCAAATATTACAAATGTATTTAAGAACATTAATATTATTTATAGATTAAATGAATGTAACAAAAAATATTTCATTGTGGATGCGTTTATTTTTACGTATTTTTGAATATAATAAATAAAGAGACACGATGACTTTGATTAAAATTACACATGACCATAGTTTCGACTAGCATAAAATGTTAACTATACTATTAAATAAAGTGGTGAAACAAATTCACAATGTCTTTTCTGTATTTTACTAAAACTTGCGTAAAATAATTTTGCAATAATTAGAAAGGGCGACATAAAAATTACATATAACTGTTAATGAATTGACTTGTCGCCAGAAATACTTTTCAAGTATTAAAAAGAAATCGTTAAATATTATTGATAAAAACTTAATGTTGTTGGCGACCTTAGTGTCTGGATTCGGATGTCACCTTAGTTTACGCTTCTTTGGACAGGGGATGAGGTGCGAGGGTTGCCAATGTACTTCCGGGAATCTCGTGGAATATTCTTGGATGTTTATTCGTGTTGAAGCAGAATGTCAAGAGACATCAATTAAATTTTGATGCCAAGGAATTCATGCAAACACAAAGGATATGTATCTTCCTGTATAGACAGAAAACAACACTTTCCATACGTGACAAATTAGACTAGTTATACTATTTTAATTACAAAACTTTCATGAATTAAGAACATTTTATTATCTAGAACCAATTTTCGGTTTTCGCCGACGATATTGTTATTAGTTTAATTAGATAATTATATTATCTTAATCCGTTTTTTCACATGTATACACATTAGTTTATGATTGGGCAAATTATTCACACTGTTATCTGATATAAACATGAACGTTTTTAATATTCATACTTGAAGATTATATATATTTGTTAATAATTTAATATTTGTATTGAGAAAAAATGTTTTATAACTTAGTAATATTTTTCAATATGTGGGTTAGGTAAATATATTTATACAAGCGTTTAAATTGTCGGCGGTCAATTTTCCGAACATTTCAGTATACAGGCGCACAATGTAAATCAAGAAAACAGCTGAAGCTCTGCTAAATCAAAGAAACAGTAAATTAGATGTAAAAAAGTAAAGCTAATGAAAACCGCGATTGAGAATTTAATAAATTCAATTCGTTCAGCAATTGAAACAGTAGTACATTCGTAAGTTTTTTAAGCGAATCGGTGATTATATTACACTTGACATACTTAAATATTAATATATACCAAAAATATTTTGCAGGATAATGTTTCAAATTTCCTGTTTTTCAATGTTTTTAAAACATCATATGAAATATAACGACAATTCGACTCTTTCTATTGTATAATGACAAAGAGCAGTATGATGGCACTCTAAAATGCTGCTTAGATTATCCTTAATAATGATGTACTCTATAACCCTTATATAATCTATATGAGATTTTACTCGCTAAGTGTTGGTGTATATTATGTGCATTCATTTTCATAGGTTTCGATGGAATAATGCACATTTAATTTGAATTGCTTTCCTGAGTAACTTTTGTATTTATTTAAAAATCCATTTTTTAATTTTATTCTCTAGGTTTGTTAAAAAAAGTTACTTATCTTTAGTTTAAATGCGCAGATAAAAGAATAAGAGAAGTATATATAAAAAAGGATATTTTTTGTAGGAGTAAGAAATATATATATATATATACACGTTGTCCCCTGAAATTTTGAATATGAGCAATGTAATGTGTTTGTATTATATCTCGATTATTATTGGTTGCCATGGTTGTTGCTGCAATATGTCAATTTGACTTACATACCTTCAAAATGTTAACAGGAATTTTTTGATTGTCTGGGATATTGTTTGGCTCAATAAAGAGACGTTTTCGAACATTGAATAAGATGAACATTGTAGTTATTTGTTATTCGTTACATCAGAATTGTGTAAATATGTTTCATTTTAGTTCCCTATTTTATTACAAATTAGAAATTACTAATTATTTCCCGTTGGTCAGTCCATTAAAATACGTCACGAGCGTGGTAACTAAGTAACAAGTAACGCATTTAAATGCCCGTATTCAAAATTTTAGGGGACAACGTGTATATATACAGGGTTATTCACGCTATATGGCACGGAATATTGTGGCCAAAATACGTGACTTTCAAAAAGTTTCACTTTGGGAATATATGGGGGTCTATTAGGGCTACTTTTTAAAATTACTTTCATAATATACAGGGTGTCCCAAAAACCCTAAAAGTATCAAAGTTGTGTTTTTTTTAATGAAACACCCTGTATTTTATTGCATTCTTGGATCCTTCGATCAAAATAAGAGTGTGTTTTAATAAGGTTTTTATTACTTAAACCTTAAGGTTTTTGAAATAATTTGAATTTTGTAAAAATTTAACCTAATTTTCATGTATCAAATACTTAAAAAGTAATTAAGTTATGCATACAAAATTTACACTGAAATGTAACAATAGATCATATTTTATTTTCCAAGTATAATAAATTTGATATCTTATACCGGGTGTAAAAAAAATGGAATTAAACAAATGAGAACTTTAAATGGTTATAACTTCATTTATTTAAATGGAACGCTGTATTTATTAATTTATCAGCAAATGCACGTTTTAATTACCTATCGAATGGTATTTATATCTTAAATGTTAAGTCTTCTCGTTTTTACAGAAAACGTCAAAATATTGTTTATTGCACCGTTTGAGTAATTTTTAAGTAAACATTTTAATGTATCTAGTTTTCTATGGTATTTAAAAACGTCAGATAAGTAATTTAGTCTGTCACTTTAGTTTAAAAAGCCTGTCTTTTGTTATAGTTGTCTTATTTTGCATTTTTGTGTTAGATCGTTAGTAATCGTTATTGTTTGAACATCGCTGTTGTATTTTTTGGTAAAAAATAAAGATTTACTCAAAAGAAGGGGGTATTGGCATTATCTTTATGCTTGGAGAATGCCATCAAAATTATTTATTGGCTTGTAGAGTTTATACTTAAAGGTTTCCCGAAAGAAATCACCCTAAGCCAGCCATTTTTGAGAGACTATTAAACCAATTTAAAGAAATTGGAAGTGTCAGTTATAAAAACCCCAGTATAGGAAAATCTGTGTAAATTTTCATTTTTTACTATTAAATACAACAACGATGTTCAAACAATAACGATTACTAACGATCAAACACAAAAACGCAAAATAACACAACTATAACAAAAGACAGGCTTTTTAAACTAAAGTAACAGACTAAATTAATTATCTTACGTTTTTAAATACGATGGAAAACTAGATACATTAAAATTTTTGCGTAAAAAGTACTAAAACGGTGCAATAAACAATATTTTGGCGTTTTCTGTAAAAACGAGAAGACTTAAGACTTAAGATATAAATACCATAAGATAGGTAATTAAAAAGTGCATTTGCTGACAAATTAAAAACTATGGCGTTCCATTTAAATAATTGAAGTTATAGCCATTTAAAGTTCTCATTTGTTTAATTCCAATTTTTTTACACCCGGTATAAGATGTTAAATTTATTATACTTCGAAAATAAAGTATGATCTATTGTTACATATCAGTGTAAATTTGGTATGCATAACTTAATTACTTTTTAAGTATTTGAAACATGAAAATTAGGTTAAATTTTTACAAAATTTAAATTATTTCAAAAACCTTAAGGTTTAGGTAATAAAAACCTTATTAAAACACACACTTATTTTGATCGAAGGATCCAAAAATGCGATAAAATACAGGGTGTTTCATTAAAAAAAACACAACTTTGATACTTTTAGGGTTTTTGGGACACCCTGTATATTATGAAAGTAATTTTAAAAAGTAGCCCTAATAGACCCCCATATATCCCCAAAGTGAAACTTTTTGAAAGTCACGTATTTTGGCCACAATATTCCGTACCGTATAGCGTGAATAACCCTGTATATATATATATATATATATATATATATATATATATATACCGGGTGTCTCAGACCACCCGTACCAGCCTTTTATTTCGACAACGCTTGGTCGAATGGGACTAGGACAAAAAAATTCATTACCAAAGTGAACCCAAGGAATCCACTGATGAATTTATTTTTTACCGGAATAAACCGGAAGTACCCGGAACCGGAAGTAACTTTAAAATTTCAAATAGCAACATAGGTCGAGTATGGTATTAATTGATAGGTCTTTTTAAAAGAAACAACTTTTATTAAAATGTTTTTTTAATATTTTACATATTTACAAAAATAAACGAAAAAAACTAAATTGAAAATTAGTTATCCATTCAACACTAAATTTCCTCAAGTAGGCTTTGCTTTTTTGTTATGTCAAAATAATTGACGTTCGTGAATATTTGAAGTAAAATAAATTATTATTATAAAAGTATTGAATGTGTCAACATGGTTTTTACAAACCTCTAAGGTTTTGATGTGCTGATGATATTAGATGAATGCGGCCAAAACTACCTTGCTTATGAGCGAATTTATGCTGAACGATACCCTCAACGAGCCAATCAGTCTCAAATTGTTTTTCGGCGCCTTGCAGAACGAGTTAAGACAACTGGTAAGCTACAGGCCAGCCACAACAAAGGTCGAAGTATCAGAAAACGTGTACCAGGTGAAAGAACATCAGATATTCTTGCAGCAATTGCTCTGGACCCGAACATCTCTACTAGAAGAATTGAAATCGATGCTGGAATAAGTCGCTCCACTGCTTGGAGAGTTTTAAAAACATACAAATTCCATCCATATCATATCTCTCTACACCAGAAAATTGAAGAGCGGGCTTTTCAAGATAGGTTGAATTTTTGTGAATGGTTGTCTCATAATTTCTATCACAAAATTGTATGTACAGATGAGGCGACATTCGAAAGCAATGGAGTTGTTAATTTACATAATGCTCACTACTGGAGTAATAAAAACCCTCATTGGTTAAGAGAAGTTAATAATCAACACATATGGACCCTTAATGTTTGGTGTGGTATTTTAGGAAACCAAATAATTGGTCCGCATTTTTTCGATGGTTCATTAAACGGAGCTAAATACGCCGATTTTTTAGAAAATAATCTTTTTGACCTTCTAGATGACGTTCCATATGCAACACGTTTAACAATGTATTTGCAACAAGATGGTTGCCCAGCTCATTACGCAAGAGTTTCTCCTTAAACCGTTGATCGCCTTTTCCCTGCCCGTGGATTGGAAGGCTAGAACCATTTCCATGGCCACTTCGTTCTCCTGACATAACGACTCTTGACTTCTTTTTGTGGGGACCTATCAAAGACCTAGTCTATAAAGAGCTTCCAACCACGAGGGATAATATGAAGAAGAGATACGGAATATCTGCCGTTCACTTAGTGAAGTTGATATAATATGGACCGTCAACGACGTTCGAAATCGGCTACAAAGATGCATTGATCAAGAAGAAAGGCAATTTGAACACACCATAAATAATTCAATAGTTTGTTTAATGCTTGAAGCCATCACTTTGTGATACATCTTGAATCAGGAACTTTAAATGAAAATACACTTCGTTGATATCACACACAGGATTTATTACGTGACTATAGTTTCAACCTTTAAAAGGCCATTATCAAACGTACAGTAAATTACAAACTTAACTTATAAATACCGCCTAAGTTAAGTTTGTAATTTACTGTATTACAATATTGCTAATATTATAAACAACTGCAATTGTTTTACTTTCATCTTTTTCATGGCTACCCATTTTTTATTTATAATAAAATTTAAAATGACTATAACTCACTCATTTTTAGAAATAACTATGTCGTATATCATATTGAATTAAAGAGAAAAAAATTACCTTTTGAATGAGCTCACAGCCAACTATGGTTTCCATTTAAAAAAATGTAAGTTTGCGTCATATCTCGGAAAATAATGGCGTTAAAAATTTTCTGATTATTTTTTATTAATCTGCATAAAATTATCTAAAACTTTGTCCTTTACAGTTTTTTTCTACCTGTTATAAAAACCGAGATATATTGATTTGAAAAAATTGACACTTTTTACTTTTTTCAAAATATCTATTTACCCTTGACTTTTTTGAAAACTTTGAAAGTGGAATTTTATTCGTCTCGTAAATCTACACTTCTTTCCCCATTTAACCATTTCTCTATCTCTTATAGTTTCCGAGATCCCCATAGAAAACATCGAAAAAAACTCACCCTGTATATATATATATATATATATATATATATATATATATATATATATATATATATATTACTAAAGATCGAACATAAATCAAATCATAATAATTTTACACAAAATATAAAGTGATATACCGGGTGTTGGATACAAAAAAACGCCCAACGCCACCATAACTTCATTAGTTATTGACCGATTTGGAATTCAGGAAGTATTCTGTCATTTCTTACCTGTCATCTACCATCTGACATCTAATATTTGTCCTCTATCTGTCATGTGACATCTTACTTAATATCGAACATAAATAACAAATGACAAATCACATATGATGTGACAAATAACAGACGATGACATATGACAGATGGCAGATTTCCGATGTACTTAATTTGTCTTTATTCTAAAAGTTTTAAAAAAATCCTAAAACTTTTGTATTTTAACATTTTTTGCTAGCTATCTTACTTTAGGAGATATTCGATCGACCGTTTCCATACATATCAGCAAACCTGTATATATATATATATATATATATATATATATATATATATATACCGTGTGTCCCGTTTGAAGACGCATCATAGGGAATTCCCATGTAAAATTTTCAATTGCAGTTTGTATCTCTATTATTGAATGAAAATGATCAGAATGAAATTATATTGATTCCTTTACCTACTAAAGATATTTTGGAGGTTTTATTTTGGTTTCATCTTCATTTTTAGTCAATATATACCTTAAAATGTGTAAGGAAATATTTGATAATAAGATCCTCAAAAATAGTAGTTGCTGTGAAAAGTCAGTGCTTGTCATCTAAATTGTATAACCCACAAATAAATAATTAAATTCAAAATTAGTGCTTACAACACAGAAGGAAAAGTTCAGTGCTTTGAAAAGTCAGTGTATAACATCTAAAATTACAGATGGCGAGTTCAAAGGCACAAATTCATTATTCTTGTTGAAACGAGTTAACTCAAAGGTACAATTGCCCGAAACAGAATAAAACTTTTTTAGTATTTCTCATTTATTTTCTACAAAATTTTAAAACCGCATCCAGTTAAATTATAATTATTATACTATTCCAAATTTAGAAAAAATGCTTTTGTAAAGAATAAACATAAAGTGAAACCAATAAATACTTTAATTTGCTTTCAATAAAAATAAAACTAACAACGCTATTTTTAAAATTCTTGCCCATGCATTAAGTTTTTGTGGATATTCACTTCTTGATGTTACAATATGAAGAATGTTTTGAGACCATTGACGATTATTTTGTTCGTTATTATTAGACACCAAATAGAAAGTACATTGATCTGTAAAACACACACTATTTGGAAATCTCTTATTCTCGTTACACTTTTCCACAATAATTTAACAAAATTTAGATCTTGAATCAGGATCCACTGCTCAGTTCTTTATGATTTGTTACAGTTTCTTCAGATTTCCTCCCTTTATTCCTAACAATATATTCATCGTGTCACTGGACAGGTTTCAAAATGTATACTAAATAAGTCGCAAATGTCCGCCAAAACTCAATTTGATGATCTTAACTTTTTCTTTTGTGATGTAAGCACTTATTTTGGATTGAATTATGTGTTTGTGGCTTAATCAATTTAGATGACAAACACTGACATTTCATAGCAACTACTATTTTGAGGATTTTTTTATCGAAAATTTCTTCACACTTCTTAAGCTATATTTCGCTTAAAACTAAAGATGAAACAAAAATAAAACCTCAAAAATAATCTTAATAGATAAAGGAATCATTCTAATTTTATTTTCATAATTTTCGTTCAATAATAGAGATACAAACTGCAATTGAAAATTTTACATGGGAATTCCCTATGATAAAATATAGGGAAAGTACTATCATGGCCACATCACCATTTTATTTATCTTATCTTAAGTGTTAAATGGATTTTTCTTTGATTCTTTGACCATAAGGGGTTTCGAAGCAAGCCAAATTTTTTATAAAGAATAAGTTTTTTTCCTACAATTCATATTAAAAAAGTTTTCCCTATAGGAAACCCGATCACTTTACACACTGTATATATGGAAATCAAATTATATCTTGACCGTATATTTGTATTATGTTAGGTTTAGTGGGTTCATCATCTTGTGCATCTAGTGCCAGGGCCCAACTTAAGGTTGCCATCGTCAACAGCAAACGCGAAGCCTGGAAGAGGCTCTTATCCGAAGTGGAAAAAGACCCAAACCATATCGGCTGGTCGCCAAGAAATTGGGCCACGCCCGGCCTAATCCTGCTGTACTTGTCCCAGGAGGCACAGTGGAGGTTGTCAACTCCCTCTTCCCGACTAGGTCGCTGCCATGCCGCAAGGCCCCAGGCTCAGGAAGCATCCCTAACGAAGCCACCAAGGAATACGTCATCAGGAACCCCGCTCCGGTTGTTTCCTTCTTCAACAGGTGTTTGTCCAGGGGCGTGTTTCCCGCGCGTTATAAGAAGGCTCGGCTGGCACTTCTTCCAAAGGGTGGAAAATCGCTCACCACCCCGGGGGGTTACAGGCCCCTGTGCCTTCTAGACGGTGAAGGAAAACTATTGAGAAGCTGCTCAAGAACAGGCTGAGCGCCTGGGTTGAAGAAATGGGAGGCTTCTCAACACGGCAGTTCGGTTTCCGAAGTGGCAGGTCAACCGTCGATGCTCTGCTGGAAGTCCGCAGGCTGGCGGACGAAGCCAACCAGGGCCCCCTGCGGAGGAGAAGGCACTGTCTAGCAATCGCCCTCGACGTGCAGAACGCTTTCAACTCTATGTTCTGGTCGGTCATCAGTGGAGTTGGGCACCCCCGAACATCTGCTGGCCATCGTTGCAGATTACCTCAGGGACCGCGAATTAATCTTCCAAGGCGAACAGGGCATCTCTGTCAACAGGCAAACTACATGCGAAGTTCCACAGGGGACGGTCCTCTTGCCGCTGCTGTGGAACATCACGTACGACGGTGTGCTGAGAATCCCACTACCTGAGGGGGCAGACATCATGGGATTCGCTGACGACATCCTCATCGTTGTCAGGAGACGCGAGATGGAAGAAGTTGAAGCAGTAGTCCAAGAGGCTACTTCGGCTGTCCAACGATAGATGGCCGCCAAGGGGCTGACGATCGCTGCCCACAAGACAGCTGCGACATGGTTGGCCAGACGGAGGGCAGGCAGGCATACTGGAGGAAGAAAACGGTGAATTGCTGGAAAATTTGGATTCAATGGAACAATACTAAAAAAGAAATAGTTTAAGAATCTACGGGGTCAGTGAAAAACACAACGAGGATTGTGAAGGTGTGATTTTTAATATTATCAATTCTAAATTTAATACGAAGATGGATTCATCGAAGATTGTCGAATGTTTCCGAGTTAAGCAAACAGCGCGCACCAAAAATTTGAACACAAAACAGCACCGAGCCATTCGTGTTACTTTTACTACCTCTAAAATTCATGATAAAATTTTTAACAATAAATCAGTTTTAAAAGGAAGTGGAATAGTATTACGTGAAGAGTAAACTGCCAACAGAATGAACTTACTCAGAAAATGTCAAGAAATTCGGAAAAGCAAATGTTTGGACTTTAAATGGTTCCATTGTTATAAATAATAATAGCAAAAAAGTGAAAATTAATACTAGTAATGATCTAGATAATATAGTTTAGCCACACATGTATCGCAATAGCTGATAAGTAAATAACTTTAGATATTTTAGAATAGGGAAATATTATTTTTGTTCTTATCGTTTATTATATAGTAACATGCTCTTAAATAAACTAAACATATGTCATATTAATGTCAGATCGATATTATGATGCATTTCGGGACGAAATTGTTGCTAACAATTTTGATATAATTGCCTTAGCCGAAACATGGTTACAAAACTATTTTCCATCTGATAACATAGACATCTCCGATTATAATTTAATACTCCTAGACAGAGAGGGTCGCGGTGGCGGAGTAGCATTCTTTATTAAAAAATGTTTTACTTTTACGGTTTTAAGTCAAACGATGGAAACTTTTCTTAAATGCTTGTCTATCCAAATTAATTTAAATAACAAGCCATACTGTGTATCTGTCGTATACAGACCGCCACGGGAAAATTTTGATTTATTCTTGGATTACTATGAAAATATTATGTGTTACTATAGTCTTGAATCTGAAGGCATTGTATGGGAGATTTTAATATAGAATTTCTGACGCTACTCAATGGCTTCATATATATGATATCAATAATGTTAATGATACATTATCGTTTTTAAATAACAACATTCTAAATTTATTTGACATACATGTTCTTTATAAAACGTTTGTCAGTAATGGTCAGTCAGAACCTTGGATTACACATAATATTAGAGATAAAGCATTAAAAAGAACTAAAAAATTATCCCACCTCAATTATTATAAATCTATGAGGAACCTAACTGCTACAGTAATTCGAAATGAAAAAAAAAGCTTTTTTGGCATATACAGTAAACTTAAATAAAACTAATAAAAATAAATTACGGAAAGATTTAAAAAACTTATGTATCTACAAAAAGAACATAAGTACTATTCCTGATTATCTTAATGATGCAAATAGAATTAATTTGCATTTTACACCATCTGAAGAACAACATACACCTGATCTTAATATTTTAAATTTTTACAATACTGCAAATAATTATCAAGATAACATCAAATTTCAATTTTCTATTGTGAAAGAAAATGACATATTTCTACTTCTAAACAAACTTAAACCATCGCAAGGTGGTAGTGAAAATATTAATTCTAAAATGATCAATATCTGTTGCCTTTTTTAATTTCTTATATTACTCACATCATTAACAAAACTATTTCTTCTAATATTTTCCCGGTGCATGGAAAAAAAAATCTATAGTTACTGCAATTCCTAAAAGAAATTATCCACAAACATTTGATGATCTGCGACCTATAAGTATCCTACCATTTTTGTCAAAATTGTATGAAAAAATTCTGAAACAACAAATTCAAGAATATTTAAAACTATACAGAATTTTGCAAGAATTTCAATCAGGATTTCGTTCCTCCTACGGCTGTCCAACGGCCTTATTAAAAATTACCGATGATATTATTAAATCCTTAGATAATAATAAAGTATCTGTTTTAATTTTACTGGACTATAGCAAGGCCTTTAACAATGTCAATTATGAATTACTTGCGGCAATTCTTAAGTTTATAGGATTTAGTACATCAGCCTGTAAACTTCTAAAATCGTACATAACAGACAGATACCAAACAGTTAAATGCGGCCAAGTTAGATCTCAAACAGCTGAAGTATTGTCTGGTGTGCCTCAAGGTTCAATCCTGGGGCCAGATTTATTTTTAATTTATACATCTATCTTACACTCTTATATTAATTATTGTCAGTACCACCAATATGCCGATGATACACAATTATATCTATCTTTCGATGTATCTGATATTTCAAACTCTGAACTAAATATAAATCAAGATTTGCAAAATATATACGAATTTTCAATGTTACATTTTCTGAAAGTAAATCCCAACAAAAAACTACAGCAAAAGTATTTGGTTCTGAACGAAAAGGGGCTTCTGTATTGCAATCTCTTAAAATTAATTTAAATGGTATGCCAATAATGTTTTCAGATAGTGTTAGAAACTTAGGACTTCTCATTGACTATAAGCTTTGTTTCAGAGAACATGTGCAAATAACAACTCGACGTGCCTTTATTGCTCTAAAATCTATTTATATGAACAAGGATATCTTAAGTACAGAATGCAAAACTATTCTTTGTAAAGCTTTGGTATTATCTAATTTTAACTTATGCGACTCTGTATTGATAAGATTTATCAATCCCGAATACAAAGAATTCAAAACTCACGTGTACGGCTCATATTTGGTTTACGTGGAAGGAAAACTGTTCGCCCATATATTAATAAACATAATTGGCTTATTATGAAAAAACGTAGAATTTTAAACACTGCATGTCAATTTTATAAAATTATTATTCTCCTCCTTGTCTATGTAACAAACTTAGTTTCCGTACTGACATTCACAATATAAATATTCGGTGAAAAGATGCCTTAACTATTCCTTCACATCGTTTAGAACTATATAAAAAAATATAGCTACAACATATCGTACTATAATAATAAATTTAATTTTGGATATGCCACTTTATTTTTATTCAAACGTTACTCAAAAACTGGAACAAAAGGATTTCAATTAATTCGTTTTATTCATTTTTGAGCATGTTAACTATTATTTCTAGCAATTAAATACTAATTTAATTATTGTCTTTATATATGTTCTTTGTTTAGTTTAATGTTTATTTTGTCTTATATTGTAATAGAATATTTTAATTGTTTTTTTTTTTCTTTATTATACTATATAAGAGAATTTATATGTACTTGGGGTCTAGAGGAAGTATCAGCAGTATTGGATGCTATATATGTTCGTTTATGTACGCATCTGATGCACAAGCTGATCGAATGCGTTTGCATCGCGTTTGAAAAACGTAATAATGAATTATGTGGCCGATTACACACCTTGCAACCTTTAATTTCGGCACAATCGTTTTGACCGAACGAACTCCAAACGTGTCCACCTTAAGAAATTTGTCCCAATTAAACAATTGCTATTTGTTGAATTTGAATAAAATACTTTAGAATTGCTAACATTCACATCACTTCCATGTGACTTCAATGTTTGACAGTGTTTCGTTAAAAACTTAATTAAAACATTGAGAACTGGTATTTCTGTGTTAATGAGCCTACTTTCCCACTTTAATTTAATTGAATATGGAAAACGAGATATAATTAAATTAATTGCCTAGTCTTCTGCTGAACCTATTGGATGATTTAGAGCCTTTTACGCGCTGGTATCTGAATAATATTAATTATTTCACCATATTCTTAACTCGATTCTTCCTTTGTAAATGGCAAATTAAATAACGATTCAATAGGGCTGTTTACTATCATACGCTTATTTTCAAAATTATCGCCTAATAAATCTAATACTATTGTACAATTTACTCCCGTGGATTCTAATGACTGAATAGTTATCGCAGTTTCGCCCTTAACTGACGCATTTAGATATTGGAACTTTTCTAAGTTTGATAACGCATTGTTATTTTCTATTAAAGAGATGCATGTATCGTTAAATGAATACCATTCCTGATAATTCCCACTAAAAGTTGGTAATTTTATATCTGGTAATTTTACTTGTGCTTTTGAACATTAGTTAGTATTTAATAGCTCTAGTTTTTTTTTTTTTAAATTAATTTTTTTGAACTTTTAGTCTCAACTCCTCCCCCGTGTATGCTCACCTTGACGTGGTGGGGGAGCTTGCGTATCCAAATGATCCTAAGTGCTACAACAGCGAGAGCGTCAGCTCCCGATAGGGGTACCCATGCTGGAAAGGACTTAGATGATGGATCTGACTAAGCAGCATGCACACCCTGCTCAGCTGTCGTGTCGTGGCTTAGAGCTTGCACTAAAGGGTACGATGCCCTGCTCTGACTGGCTGTAAAGCCACCAGGCAGGTTATATCTGTAACTCACCGCTGTACGTGGTCAAGTCTCGCTGGCAGTGAGCGAAAGAGGGTTTTGTCTTAACTGCATAGACCAAGTGAAAGGAGAGCCACAATAAAAAAACTCCTCAAGCCAAGGTGGAACAGCATAACAGCATATGCCTAAGGCTGCATGGCTAAGGGGAAGCTTAGTCTTAGTATGCAAACTCCGGATACCAGGTGACCTCCGGTTTCAAATAGCCTTCCTGTGGCATGCGGGGCTCTGCTGCAGGTGACCGTTTATCTCCCTAGCTTCTCGTGGGATCAATAATGAACCAAGAACTAACAGATAAGGGCTCGTCCCCCTCAAAGGACGAAACTACGGCGATGGAGTGTGAAATCCTTGCCACGGGAGAGGACTTAGCGCCTGAGACCGACAGGAAGGAACTACTCCTAGCCAGCAGTGGAGATGAGGCTGGGCAAAAGCCCAAGGACCTCCAGCCACGCAAGCCGCGCCTAAGCGGTGCTGGGAAGAAGAGGTTTAAATACCTCATCAGCAAGGGCATGTCGCGAGAAGAGGCAGCACAAAAGGCCTTACAGCCCTTCGGTCCAGCGCGTAAGCAAAAGACCGAAAAACGTACCCGTTCGGACGGCAGTACGCCGAAGGGTACGCCAGCCAAACGTGCGAAAGGGACTGTACAGTCCTCCACGAGCGGCATATCACCACTCAAGCGGGTGCAGGGGCAAACCAAGGCCCTCACAAGCACAAGCCGGAGTGGCGACACAGAGGGGAAGCAAAATCCCCAAAAAATGGCATCATATACTCAGGCCGTAAAAGGACTGAAGGTTGGTGTTATGGCAAAGGACTACCCTACTACTCTCCTATCAGTGGAACAAATAGAGTCCACACTGGAGTATACCATGGATATAATCCTAAAAAAGGGGAATGAAGAAGACTCTAGATTCCTTGGGATTCACAAGCGACCTGAGTGGATCGGGATCATCTGCCGCAACGAAGCTACGGTAACGTGGCTGAAGTCGCATCAGGATGAGATCGTCCCCTGGGAAGGTGCAGCCCTAAAAGTCGTTGGAGTGGAGGAAATGCCGCACAAGGATATCCTAGTGGGATATTTTCCGGGCAGTCAGGAGTACAGGGACGAACGTATCCTGCAACTAATTGCAGTCCAGAACGGATGCGATGCCTCTAGCTGGAGGGTCTTAAGAAGGGTGACCGCTGGACCCACTCAAGAGGTTACCTTCTCCGTGGATGCTCTGTCCATGGAGAAGTTAAAAAAACGCAATTACCTCGTTGGGTATCGCTACGGCGAAGTACAGCTTCGTACCAAGGCGAAGCCTGATGAAGGGGCAGGAGCCTCAAGCTCCAAAGAGCCCCTGGATCAGGGTAAAAATCCGCCGTTGCAATCCGCAACTGGTTCCGGAGAGGCCAACAAGCCTCCAGGAATCAGAAAGGCTCCAAGCCTGACCAAGAGTCCACCCAAGAAGCAGGCTGATGTGCGTCCAAAGGGCAGGATTATGCCCCAGGACAAACTGAAGGATGCCAGAGGTGGGGGTCATTCCAAGGAACAAAAAATGAAGGGTAAGTGACAGTGCCTCCAAATCAACCTGCAGCACTCATCGGCAGCATCAAGTGCCTTAAGCAGCAGGCTGGCTAGGGGGAACGTCCAAATAGGGCTAATTCAAGAGCCCTGGGTTCACGGAGGGGCGATTAAAGGACTTCAGAACCCATCGTACTATCTGGTATGTAATACTACGTGCGGCAGGCCAAGGGCCGCCCTGATTTTCAGGAAAGATACTAATTATGCTCCCATTCCACAGTTCGTCACCCAGGACCTAGTGGCAGCGGTCGTGGACGTACCAACGGGAGATGGCAAGAGGCAAATTGTATTTGCCTCAGTCTACTTTCCAGGGGACGAAGACAACCTACCACCAGAGGCAGTAAAGAACCTCACGGACTGGTGCCGCAGGAATGGGAAACATCTTATCATGGGCTGCGACGCTAATGCGCACCACACAGTATGGGGCAGCTCAGATGTCAACAACAGGGGTAAGTACCTTCTTGATTATGTATGCGCTAGCAATCTAGACATCTTAAACAGGGGGAATAAACCCACGTTCATAAACGCAATAACGCAAGAGATACTTGACTTGACCTTAGCCACAGCGTACGGCGCGCAATTGATAAAAAATTGGCGTGTACTCTCTGAGCCCTCCATGTCGGACCATCAAACGATCGCGTTCGATATGGAAGCTGGGAGTACGGAAATAGCAGAGTGCAGAGTGCCACGAAAAACGGACTGGACATTATATAACGAATGTCTATTGTCCGAACTTCAAGGCCTCCAATACAACATCGCTACCATAGAGGAATTAGAACAAGCCTCACTACACCTAAGCGATACCATTGTAGAAGCCTATGAGAAAAGCTGCCCGGTAAAGAAGGTAAACTTCTCGAGAAACGTTCCTTGGTGGAACGAGGAATTGGATCGACTCAGGACTTCCGCCCGGGAACAGAGCCAAGAAAACAGGCAACTGGTCAGCCTACAGACAGGCTCTGACTGAATTCAATAAGCAACTGAGGGAGTCTAAACGAAAGGCCTGGAAGGCCTACTGCGAGGGGATCGACAATCTGACCCTAGTAAATAGACTCCGGAAGGTCCTATCAAAGGACCATACCAATGCGGTCGGCATCTTAAAACGAACTGACGGCAGTCACATCAAAGATCAACAGGAAAGTTTAGAGCTACTCCTAGGTACTCACTTTCCGGGATCAAAAGTAGTGACTAAAAACACAATTGCGGCTAGTACCGGCTCAGTGGCTCACTGTTCCAACCGCGACAGCCGCTGCTTAGCGGGGAAAATATTCACGCTCAGCAAAATGACTTGGGCCATAAAGAGCTTCAAGGCATATAAATCCCCAGGAATGGACGGTATCTTCCCCGCGCTATTACAACGCGGCTTGGATACAATTGCTCCAGGACTCAGGGAGATATATAAAGCAAGTTATGCACTAGGGTATATACCCCGGTTGTGGAGGGAGGCAAAAGTGGTATTTATACCTAAAGTGGGCAATAGGCCTCTAGATGAACCTAAATCATATCGATCCATCAGCCTAACCTCTTTTCTCCTAAAGGCTATGGAGAAAATAATCGACGAGCACATAAAGGGTGACTCACTTATAAGAACACCCTTAAATGCCAAGCAATTCGCATTTCAAGCTGGCAAATCCACCGTCGATGCTCTACATCACCTCGTCAAAGAGGCAGAACGAGCCATCGTATACAAGGAAATAGCAATCGGAATATTTGTAGACATAGAGGGGGCCTTTGACAACACCTCATTTTCTGCAATAAAACGAGCGGCTATAAATAAAGGACTATATCCTTCCACGATAAGATGGGTGGAGGCAATGCTTCAAAGCCAATTAGTAACGGCTTCTCTAGCAGGATCCACAGTATCTATGACTGTAACAAAGGGGTGTCCTCAAGGGGGAGTTTTGTCCCCCACACTATGGTCAATAGTGGTGGATGGACTCCTGGATGAACTGCATGTAAAGGGCTTTATAACCCAAGGCTATGCAGATGACATCGCCGTAATAATCAGGGGCAAGCATGAAGGCATTATTACAATCCTAATGCAAAAAGCACTGAATATCATCAATAATTGGTGAGTTCGGGAAGGACTAAGTATCAACCCGAATAAAACGATCATAGTTCCATTCACGCGTAGAAGGAAGCTGCTCATAAAGGCTCCCTCGATGAATGGAATAGAGATAAATCTCTCCAACGAAGTAAAGTACCTGGGTATAATTCTGGATACCAAACTGACTTGGAATCAGCATGTCGACAAAATCATGGCGAAGGCAACGATGTCGCTTTGGGCCTGTCGGCGGCTTATGAGAAAAATCTGGGGATTAAAGCCCAAAATCACGTATTGGCTGTATAGAACGGCGGTGATACCCATTGTCACCTATGCTGCCCTCGTGTGGTGGCCGAAAACCCAAAAACTAGACAGGCAAAAGAAGCTGAGTAGGCTTCAACGTTTAGCTTGTCTAAGCATCACAGGGGCCATGCAAACGACCCCAATCGCGGGAATGGAGGCAATCATTGGTCTCACACCGCTCCATCTAGTGGTACAAAAAGAGGGACTTGTGGCAGCCCTCCGACTACACCAGAGGAAGAAAACACTGCCGGGGGACTGGACAGGACACTTAGAAATACTGCAGCAAATCGACCCGCCCCTTCTGTCCAAACTGACGGACATTATGTCCAGGAAGCTCGAATTCGAATTACCGTTTAAGGTGTCGATCGAGGACCCCAAAACGGCTTCGATGAGAGTCAAGGAGTTTGGACGAGGGATATCAGCCTGGTACACGGACGGTGCCAAAAATACCAGAGGTACTGGAATAGGCATTTATGGGCCTAACCAAAACCACAGGAGCTTCATGGCTCTGGGCACGACGCCTACGATTTTGCAAGCGGAAACGATTGCAATTGATATGTGCGCCAGAGAATGCTTGGATAGGCACCTAAATGGCGCGCATATATACATCTGCTCAGACAGCCAAGCCGCATTAAAGGCTGTTCGAGCCTATAATCACGGCTCACGGACTGTCTGGGAATGTCGAAGATCCCTCTCGCAACTGGCGAAGAACAACTTGTTGACCCTCATGTGGGTCCCAGGGCACGGGGATATTAAAGGCAACGAAGTGGCCGATGAACTCGCAAAAAGAGGTGCAAATGCCACTCCTATAGGACCAGAGCCGTTTTGTGGACTCCCCATGGCGCATAGAAGAGAGGTGGTGCAAAAATGGGAAGAGGATAGAAGACGTAAGTATTGGAACAATGTACCAGGTCTACGTCAATCAAAACGACTCCTGAAACTCGATCACAGCCACAAGGTGCTTGAACTCACAAGGAACGAGCTAAGAACTTTCACCGGACTCATGACAGGGCATTGTGCCCTCCGATACCATTTGCGGAAAATGGGAAAAGAGGAAAGTGGAAACTGCAGATTGTGTGATTCGGCAGATGAAACTACCGAGCACATACTATGCACTTGTGTCGCGATTGCTCACAGGCGTCTTTCACACTTCGGCAGGGACCGATTATCCCCCGAGGAAGTGAGCATTATCACCCCCAAGATAGTCACCAGGTTCATGGTGGACGTGGGACTGCTTGGGAAGTGATTGGTTAAGGGTAGAACAATAGATCTGTTAGGTCGCAGTTCACGAGAGGCTAACACACCTCACTAAGACCGTACTTAACCTATAACCTATAACCTATATAGTCTCAACTCAGTCACACTTTTTAATAAAGTAATTCCTGAATTAAACAACTGTGGTTATTCGGCATCAAAATTAATTTTTTTGTCGTTGCGAAAATGTCGCACTAAACCTAAGACTTCATCAATTAGCACCATATACACTTCTAAATCTGCTTGATTTTTAATTAATCTTCTATTGTAAGAATTTGCAACTCAATTGACTGACGGTGTTTAATTAAAATATGGAGAGCCCGTCATGCTTTGACATTTCAGACGTTACTAACATGATTTATATGTATTGATTGAATTTGAAAGGAACAAATTTATTTGCTTGCTACTGGGCTTCGGGACTTGGATGGCTTAATCTGCTGCTCTTGTCCTTGTATGATGATGCCATGTCCGGGGGGCGTCTGTGGTTTCCACGAGGTATCCCAACGCTGCTTCACCCTGGCACAGCTACTGCTTCGGCTTGCTCAATACGATGAATCCAGAGGGCGCCCAACTTCCTTTTGATGTTGTAATGCTTCTGCTGTAGTGTTGTGTTACACGTTTTACTACTTATCGTTGTTATTTTTACTTGATTCCGTCGGTTTTATCGAATGCGACGGAGTGTTTTTAAGCAAATTCTTGGATCCGGTTCGAAGGACTAAAGAATGTAGCGGCTGTTTGCCGAAAATTATTTATGCTTTCTAAAAGTAACGGATAAATTCTGTAAAATCGTAAATAAAAATATTTCACATTATATCCACGCATCGTCTTCAAGACCATTTAAATACAAAATATCATTTGAAAGTATGATACAAAGAGCAATAAAATTATCAGTTTCAGAAGACAATAGGGAAAGAGAATTTCAGTTAATATTATAATTATAAATGCCTTTTTCTTAATTATGACTCTAAATTAAAAATTAATTAAATTAATAAACATAAGAAAGCCCATAAAGTCTATACTAATAACTAATAATGCGTTTAGAATTGGATGAAGAAAACAAACCAATAAGTTTGCTAGAGTCATTTACGTGTCACTCTAAATAATCACATATAAAAAATATTCAAAAAGTTTAACCTCAATGCAGCACAATATACAAATTCAAAAAACTGTGAAAATTGTACATTGGTCAAACAACTCGTAAGTTAAATATTAGATTCAAGGAATTCAGTTATTACATTAAAAATCCGAATTCAGACAAATCAGCAATTGTACACCATAATTTTAAGACTTCTAAAAGTTCTAAAAGAATATTTTTACCCATCTTCATATTTATACCAGGTTTTTTCAGGCTTTAGCCAACTGTGCGATGCTTCTGTGCCGCTAGGCACTTAACTGTTAATCTGTTTTCCCCTTTAACCATTGCAGGTATATAAAAACGGCGTACAGAAGTTGTTCAAATTAGTTGTTATTATTAATGAGCACCTAGCATTCGAAATATGTATCTAAGCATGAAAAATAAAGTGTAAATAAAGGGCAATGTTATTTAAATTGATATATTATAATACAGTTTTATCCACTTCACTTTCTGAATTTAAATACCAGTTATAACATGGAAAAATCAATTTACTGAAGGCTTAATAAAAATAAAAAAGAGTTAGAAGCTTACCCAATAAATTCTTGCAATAAATCAAAGGCTTCGTGAGAATTATAATTTCTTGGAAATTATAGACCAGTTAGCATTTCGATAGCTTTTTTGATACCCTAAAAGCAGTAATCGTTTCTCAAAGATTTTAATTACATTCTTCAACAAAATAACCTATTCAGTAAAATACATGTGTTTATAAAAGGTTCATTTAACACTACTTGACTATTTATATTCCATAAATTAACCTATATGTGAAACCATTTTAGATCTATCAAGAGCTTTTGATAATATGATAATTCAATTAAGGTAACAAAACCACATGGAATAAAAACGTCATATCTGCAATACTTCTAAAAATTAATGACAATAGAAGTACAAGGATTATATCTGAGATCGTAAAGACCAATATGGAAATACCTCAGGGAAGTATATTTAGCTACATACTGATTATTATATTCATACATGATTTAAATACCATGTCTAGCAATTACAGACAATTTTCTTAGTTTTAGTTATGCAGACGACACCAAAATAATAATATATGGACCAACTTTTATTGAGATAACCAATGCGAGAATTAATGAAAAACACTAATATTAAATTCGGGGAAAACAAACTGTGTTTTCCACAAAGCGTTTAACAAAAAAACAAACTCCAAATCATATATATATATAATAATGTAATATATTCTTTCAAAAAACATACTAATTTTTTAGTTTTCTTATCAGAAGAACAGATCAGTTTTAAACAGCATAAAAAATACCTAATTAGCAAAATAAGTAAAGCTACGTATATCATTAGAATTTTATCAAGGAATACGAACCCAAATATTATGAAATATTCCAGCTGTGGACATATTGATTAATGGTTGTCTTGGACTTCAATGCTTTCTTTTATACTAACTGATTTTAGTTTCCAAATTATCACCAAAATATTCTTAGATAATTTGGAAACTAAAATCAGTAAACACGTTCTATTTAATAAATGTCTGCAAAAAAATTTAAATTGAACTAAATTAAATTTTATTATTTGCTTCAAATAATGGTTTCCTTACAAAATTTGATAACGTGGACGCAGAAGACGTCTTCGTGAACAACTGCCACGGAAGTGGCACTGCGATACTCTTTGAAACCAACACGGGCTGGAGGCGGCACAGGGGTCCCTGGCTTGACGCACCATCGACTAACAGCCGCAGCTTTCGATTGTACAGTTTCCCACAAGTGCTACTTGCTTCAGCTTCCACGCTACGACAACATATGGGCACCGGCTAGCTATGAGAAAAAACAACAATGGAAAATGTGTAAATTAAACATGGGTACAGAAAATATACAATATATACAAGTTAGTTAAAAGGGCAAGAGGCTTGAATCGGCGGAAGCGACCAGCCTGGCCGTCGCTGCTGGTGGCAAATGATTGGTGAAGAGCTTTGATCTGGGCCTAGCTTAATACCGTGATCTTCGATACCACGGCAGTGTCTGGTCACGTAAGCACCGAAATTCCCGGAACAGGTAACGATTTTCGTTTGCCGAAAATGGCCCATTCTATCTAGTATCTACTTGCTAGAATGTGGTGATTGCCCAATGGTATATGTAGGACAAACAGGCTGTAGTTTCGAAAATAGAATAACAGAATTCAACTTATGCCAATCACCTCATAGAGAAAGAACACACATTCAACGACAAGTTCAGTATTATACATACTTGCAACAAAAGCCAAACGTTGAAACTACTCGAGCAACTTGAAATGAATAAATTTAATTAACTTTTAATTAAAAACAATGTAAACTTAATGTAGTTACTTGAGTACGTGAAGGTTAATATCACTTCCTTTCCTTTCTTCACTTTTTTTTTTAAGTGAAGAAAGGAATATAACTGTGTTTTAATTAAGTAAAAAAAAACAATGTAACTGTTCATAACCATAATATTATACAAATGTGCACAACTCCTCTCCCCACTTCGATCTATTAGTATATAAGAAAGCAAAGTAGTTCAAGACAACAATTAATCATCTGCCTGATGAAGCTGCAGTGTGGCGAAACATATTATTATTATATTATTTACCTTATATATTGTGGAATGTATCAAATTTTTATGGAAATGCCGATATTAATTTGCTAATAATCTACTACTAAAGACTCATAATAGATACAAGGCATGGAATTGAATACAGTCTTCCATTAAATGAAACAATTAGTGTTTCTTCACTGGTTCATTTAGAACGCTACGAAATGAATATTTGGTATTTTAAACAAATCAGTGAAGGAACAGGATTACTAATTGTTTCATTTGAATAAATTAATCTCGACGTAACACAAAATAAAATATTTTACCAGCCTTCTAATTCATAGATTAACTCTATTTCAAAGAGGAATTTTAGAAGCAATCAAATTATGTTATAATTATTTATACTCCTGAGAAATATTTGTATTACCTGTTGATACACGTTTTATTTTTGTATATATGAGAATCCATAGCCAAGTTCTTGGTTCATGACTTTAAAGTCCCCATAGTATCATAAATACCTAGCAACAAGGATTAAAGTTCCAACAGCGTTTTCGTTTGCTAAATTTGAAATTAATATTGATATTAAATTGTATTATAGTTTTTAATTAATGTATAGTACCTTATTTCTACACTAAAATAATATGAAGTATATATGTTTAAAGTCTATTTTTCATTAATAATATATCGAAATAAAAGGAAGCTGCGAAAATATGTAATTTTTAGCATTTAAAATATATGTTTATCTAACAAAATAATTTGTTTTCATATAATTCTTTATATCCCGTAAATAACTTACTTTAAATGCAAAATTTAAATCATTAGTTTAACAATACTTATATGGCTATAAACATTTATCAGCACATTTTAATTACGATCCTAAAAGATTTAATTACGCACTGAGGTATTTTATTTGTACCATGCACGATAATGCAAAAGCAAAGTCATTGATAAAAACTTTACCAAGAGCGGATGGAAAAATCACTTGAGCATTATATTCAGTTAGGTAAATGCGTTAACGCCATATGAAATAGAATGGAAACTTGGAAAAGTAGATATCCCTTTCTTGCATCCGAAGTATAGAACTCAACAAATAGCATCGAGTCTAGAAAGGGACAATTCCCTAATGGTCCCTAAAGGGACTGCTTGAACTACGTCTGTGTCGTGGAGTATATATTGAGTGTTGTAAATTTTTATTGAAACCCTATACAGACTCCGCATGTTCAAGTCAAGGCTGCCTTTAATTGCTTTGCTGAATAAATTTATTTTATGGACGGTAAAAGGTAGTATTAGTAATATCAAAAAATAGTTACAAAAACCGATAATACTTACAAGGTCGACATTACACCGAATGCTTTTATTACATATTCTTAATGATAGGAAGAATATTTTCATTAAGTTTATTTATAATTTATATAATAATAATAGATATTATTATACCGGGTGTTCAATAAAAAGACCCAACGCCATAACTCTGTTATTTATTAACCGATTTAAATCAACTAAAAGAACAAATTGAATGGCCGTTTAAATACTATGAAATGACATTAATTATATATTTTTTCAAAATAAATTCATTGACAAATGACAGTCAACTTTAAATTTTTAAATGGCTGCATATACTTTTCTTACTTTTTTATACTAGACATTATTTTTCTAAACCCACTGGTATCCAATATGTTGAGTTTCATTTGATATTTATATCAGAATAAAATAATAATAAATCTTATTAATATAATATTTTCGTATAAATTTAGTGTGCAAAGAAAAAAATATCGGAAAAAACAATCGTCATTTGTTGTAAAACACAGACTAAAAACAAATGGTTGACATTACTTTACAACAAATGATATTTGTTTATTCCGATTTTTTCAAGGCGCACTAAATTTATACGAAAATAGTATATGAATAAGATTTATTATTAATTTTTCTAACATAAATATTAAATTAAAAACAACATATTGGCCATCATTAGATTCAGAAAAATAATGTCTAATATAAAAAAAAATAAGAAAAGTACATGAATCCATTTAAAAATATAAAGTTGACTGTCATTCGTCAATGAAGTTAATTTTGAAAAAAACATATAATTAGTGTCATTTCATAGTATTTAAACAGTCATTCAATTTGTTTTTTAGTTGATTCAAATCGGTTATTAAATAATAAAGTTATGGCGTTGGGCGTTTTTTTATCGAACACGCGGTACATACAGAAAATATAGCTATTATGTACGTAATTAGTGTTAAAAGAAATATTAGAACTCTAAAATTGTACTAATAGCATTATAACATTTTTTCTAAGTATCTGAAAAGTTTTCTTTGATATAATTAATTCATTAATATTCCATCTAAATGGGTCAGCGCCTGTGGGCATTTAATTTTAAATATTTAACTTACTTGCCTTTCAATTTTAATCGGATTAAGGTTATAATTACTTTGCCCTTTTTGCGTGTTGTGAAAAATTATTAATATTAAAGTGTTTCTACGCCCCAAATTTTAGTCAATTTTTATTATATTTAAAAGGTTTCTTTGTGTGTCTACTCATGCGCACTGTGTCTCTTAAACAAATAAATATTTTGACCTGAACTCCAAAATTAAGCCTCATAGCTTTTGGTAAAAAGTAGTGCACTTAAAGTTGATGTTTAATTGAGGCTGTTAATATTTTTCTTATAAAAATGCATAAATTAGTTTCAACTGTTATATTAATATTAATTCGAATATTGGTTTACATAATAAATAGTATTCATTGAACACAATCTCTTATTGCCGAAAACCTATATTTTACTATTCATGTACTATCATTCAGTCATGCCAAGGATCAACAGAAAAGCTTAGTGCTACTTCTACGTGCTCACATCCCGCGATCAATAGTAGTGGCTAAGGACACAGTTGAGGTTATTACCGACTGAGGGGCTCATTGTTCCAATCGAGACAGCCGCTGCTCAGCGGGAAAAATATTCACGCTCAGCAAAATGTCTTGGGACATAAATAGTTTTAATATAAATTTCCAGGAATGGATGGCATCTTCCACGCGTTACTGGGGCGCGGCTTGGAGAGAATTGCTCCAGGAGTCAGGGAGATATACAAAGTAAGATATATACTAAGTGTACACGCCCAGGTTGTGGAGGGAGGCTAAAGTGGTATTTACACATAAAGAAATGGGCCATTAAATGAACCTAAATCATATCGACCCATCAGCCTAAAATCATTTCTCCTAAAGACTATGGAGAAAACAATCGACGAGCACAAAAAGAGTGACTCGCTTATAATAGCACCATTAAATGCCAAGCAGTTCGCATTTCAGGCTGGGAAAACCACCATCAATGCTCTACAGCATCTTGTCAAAGAGGCAGAACGAGCAATCCCATACAAGGAAATAGCACTCGGAATATTTGTAGAAATAGAGGGAGCCTTTGAAACACACATCATTCTCTGCCTACAGCCACGGCTCATGGACTGCCTGAGTATGTCGACGTTCCCTCTCGCAACTGGCGAAGAATAACTCGTTGACCCTCATGTGGGATAACAGGGTTATCGAAGGTAACAAAGTGGTAGATGAACTCGCCAGGAAAGGCGCAAATGCCACAACGACAGAGAATATTCACTGGACTCAAGACATGTCATTGTGCCCTCCGGTACCATTTGTAGAAAACGGAAAAAGAGGAAAGTGGAAATTGCAGATTATGAGATTCGGCAGATAAAACGACCGAGCTATGCTATACTATGCACTGTGTCGCGATTGCCTACAAGCGTTTTTCACACTTCGGCAGGGACTGATTACATAGGTCTACATTTTCTATTTCATGAAAAAGTGTTTCAAGTTTAATAAGTGTCCTAGTAAATGGGGTGTGCTGATCATGAATCTGTGTTTAGTTTTTTTCCAGTACGTCAGGTTTTCAGGAAAAGTGTGTTTGAAATTTTTCATAGAATCTGCCAAAAATATTGAGAAAATATTTATTGAAACTTTATTTAATAGAAAATTACACTGCAAAATTGATTTGTTCATTAAAAAAACAATGCAGTATACGTTAGACAACCGTTGTTTTTTTTTTTTTTTTGGCTAAAATCGTTCTCTCTTTTCCCCTTAAAACTGCGTTTTGTAGTTTTCTTTTTGTGGATTTTTGTGAGCGAGTCCCTCTTCAAGGTCCAGCAGTAATCAGCCATCATTCTAATACCCCTTCTTTCTTGGTAACGTCTCTCCATCTCTTTTATGTTTCTATGGAACCTCTCTCCCTGTTCCTCGCAGACAGCTCCAAGATTTTTGGGAAAAAAGTCAACGTGGGAATTCAGAAAATGAAGTTTGACGCACATATTGCATCCCAGATTTTTATAATTTTTAACCATTTTGGCTACAATTTCTTTGTAGTTTGGAGTTGTTTCCAAGGTAACCGTCTATGACTTTTACGAAAGAACTCCATGCTTCAGATTCATCCTGCTTCATTGTATTCTGCAAAAATCTGTCCGATTTTAAGGTTCGAACTTCAGGACCTACACACAGGTGTTTAAAGCAGTCACCTTGTTTATTTATAGCTTTGACAATCCTAACTTTATGTAACCAACTAATTTTGGGTCAACTAATGCATCACGCAGTACATTTTTATGTCCCGGTACAAGTCTTTCTCTGAGTGGCCATTCATTCTTAACGTAATGTAAATTTCGTGCTCGACTGTCCCACTCGCACAAAAAACATGGATACTTTGTGAATCCAGACTACTGACCCAAAAGCATGGATATTATTTTGAGGTTTCCACAGAGTTATTGCAATGAAATAAACATAATATTATACTAAAATATTTTTTATCGATGTATCAAGTATTTTAAGGAATAATTTTAATGCAATTTAGGAAATATCATAAAGGTACTTCGTTGCTCTATTATAAAATATCTCACAAGGTTTTTTTTTAATTTTGTAAAAAATCTTGACGTGATGGGCTCAAACCAAATTCACATTCAGAATCAACGTATACGTATTAGCTAAGGACACTTATCAAATTCAAAACACCAAAAATTATGTCGGCCTGTCTTATCCCACGAAGAAAGTAACCAGGTTCATAGAGGACGTAGGACTGCTTGGGAAGTGATTATGACATAGCTGCTCTGAGGAGCTGTGATACAGCGAAACACGTGTCTACAGATAGTCATTGCATAATATTTTTCGTGACAGGGTTAGAAAACAATAACACAATAAAAATGTTACATTGTGTTGAATGTGATTTCAGACCTGTAACGACAGCTGATAGATACGTAATTCGATGCACTGCGGTGCTTTAGTAAGGGTAGTAGTTGTTTTAAGTGTTAGCTGGTTGTTTTACATTATATATAATGTAAAACATTAGTGCAGAAATGCTTATAGATATTAATTTTTCTCATTATTATATAAATAATATTTAATTATTAATTATAATTACTTAGCGCTAATACTAAGTAAAAACCTATTTAATTAAAGCTTTCAGAAAATTTAAATCCCTATTTAATATGTGATTCATTCAATTGATTCCGCCACATTTTTATTTGTATTAAACTTTCTGAAAGTAAACTAAACTAGGACTCAAATATACACACAAAGTTATATTTACCTTTAGTTTATTCGTATTGAATTACCTAAATGCAGGGACGTTATGAAAACACGAGATTCAACTAGATGATAATCATAAACTATATTAATAATATAATTTCACAACGTACCTAATATTTTAACCTAATTAACCAGCAAAGCTTTGTTTTGAGAATGAAAATTTAAATTAAGCGCATAAATCGAAATATACTGCCACAATTCCCACATGTACTAAAGTACTCTGATATCGATCACGAGGATTCCAGGGGGGATATTTTCGAACATGTAACTCCCTAGAAAGTCAACATTTCTCCAATGTTATAGCTCTTACATCCGAAACTTCTCCTAATTTACAAATCCGTTAATATTATAAACTCCCAAACATTTTTTTGCGAATAATTTTGAAGCAGGGCTGGATTTGAACGGGAATTAAAGTTTACAATGGAGAAAATTAACAGTGTGGGTACATCACCCACACATACGAACACGTTTCCAGCATATCGAGCGATGTTTATTTTACGAGCCAGAGTTTGCTCCTGAAATTGCACTCCATTTAAAACTCGTTTTCGTGTTTAGAATTTACTGCATTCGTTTTACAATAATAATGATGTTTATTGTGACATTATTATTAGGTGGAACTTTGTTTACCTCTTTTGCTATACAATTTGTCGTTGGGTTTTCACGTAAAAATTGTGTATTTTTTAATATGCAAACTTAAATATAATATTGTATTAACGTTTATACAAATACTAATGCTATTCATTAATACGGTTTTTACATTTTAATTAGCTATGCGTACTTTTTAAAGCTCAACTAAATGAACAATTACGTGATAAAAACTAATAATATTTACAATACTGAATACCAGAATCTTTTACAATATAATTATAAGAGCACCTAAAAATCACCAGATTTGTAAAATTATCTACAAAACATCTTTTTATAAATAAGAAGATTTAATACTTTAAATTATAAATAAATATAACAGAATAAATTATTAATTAACGTAAATAAATATAATAAATAAATTTTCTAAATCCGATTCAAGCGTTAAGATTGTATTCCAACTTATTCTGTTGATCGGCTTTTATGGATTAACATCACCGACACAATCACTTTTAATTCGGTTCAAGCCGTTTAATGATAAACCGAATAAATATTATTAACAGTTATACCAACTCTCCACTGCAGAATAATAGTTGCGTGGCATGTAGTCGAACGAAATGGAACAGACTATAAAAGATGATCAAATACATGAAAGTAAGATTACTTCTACATTTTGGGTTATTCATACAGCATCCTTCATATTCTAGAATAATTGTCAATTGATATTTTTATTATTTGTCTTATAAAAAAAATTCAATAAAATGGATGACAAATAAACTAATTCTTTTATAATAGACATGTACATGTAGAAACCCGTAATTTAAAAATGTAGTTTTCCTTAACAATTCAATATTAACTTTACGAAAGATTGAAGATCTTCACCTCTATCCTTATGAACTTTCAAATAACTGAGTTTAAGGTACTAATTACTTATTTTATGAATTTTCAAAAGTAGGATAATGGCAGTCCAGATAAATTGCAAGGATACAGTTTCATGGTATCTTAATTTTTATAGGAACAAAAGGATAAATTTAAAAATACGAAAACATTTCGTGAATCTACAACAATGAGTCTTACTAAGACTACAAAACAAATTAATTTGAAACAACTACTTCTCTAGCTAATACTTCGACAGACATTGAATAATACAAATTAATTTGCGTGTTACAAATAGTACAACTATCAGAGCAACACTAATTTGAATGAAATTATTTCTGTTGAACAAACTAATAAATGATAAAATGTACTTTAGATTGTTTAAATGTAACTATTACATGAAAAATTATGAAAAATGAATTTTAAACTGATTTCATTAAATTAAATTAGCAAAAGCAATTAAAAAAATCTAGAATTCAAGTTTATAATCATCTGCAGACACGTGTTTCGAACTTTCGCTCTCTTCAGTACAGCTTTATTATAAATTTGATCTTAAATACAAATAAAAACACTTACTAAAATAAATATAATGAAATATGATAATAAATATAATGAAATATAAATAACTTACTCAGATATGTACGGCAACTGACACAAGAATGAAATATAATCGACTGAAGGTCTGATTTTATACCTGAGGTGGATTAGTGAGTTCTACAGAAATCATTACGTTCGGGATTAAGGAAAAATACCCACTTGGAGCATAATTGAATAATAAAATGTATTAAAATCCTTTAGTTCGTTGTAGAAAATTAAATAATAAATTTAAAAATACGAAAACATTTCGTGAATCTACAACAATGAGTCTTACTAAGACTACAAAACAAATTAATTTGAAACAACTACTTCTCTAGCTAATACTTCGACAGACATTGAATAATACAAATTAATTTGCGTGTTACAAATAGTACAACTATCAGAGCAACACTAATTTGAATGAAATTATTTCTGTTGAACAAACTAATAAATGATAAAATGTACTTTAGATTGTTTAAATGTAAC
>CAXAKX010000102.1:10000-18624 GCA_963969525.1 Ontholestes murinus | reverse complement strand
ACCAAGTTGTACGATGAACGGACTCGCGTCCGACACCGATTGGTTTTGATCTAATAAAAGCGCTCCTTCCGTCTCCGGTCGGAACTCTGTTTGCATGTATTAGCTCTAGAATTACCACAGTTATCCAAGGATAAGTGGTACGATCTAAGGAACCATAACTGATTTAATGAGCCTTTCGCGGTTTCACCTTAATTTGGCTTGTACTGAGACATGCATGGCTTAATCTTTGAGACAAGCATATGACTACTGGCAGGATCAACCAGGGAGCTGTGTTTAGTCGCGCACACTCGAGCGGCGGCGCTTACGCGCGCGCGCGCCCGGTGTAACGACGAGCTCATTTATTTATAATAAAGAGGTGGTTCGAAATTCTGCTCTGCTGAACGGAACATCGCACATATCCCGGTTTACGCGTGCACGGACCCCCGACGTTAACGTGTCACTCCATTGGTATACAGAGCACGCCAGTAAAACACCTATCCCGCCCCTGTGGCGGGGTCAAGACGGTGGACGTGATGCAACTTGTGTAAAAGACACGAAACGCGGGGCGGCGGTTGTGCTACGGCGATATTACGACTAGACGTTCACACATTTATGCAGACCCACGACTTTTTTTGTTTGATAATGCGCCCGGAGACACACACGTGAGCACACGACGGCACATGTACACGAGCACACGGCGGCCGGCCGGCGGTGTGAACACCAAGAATTCGTAATTCTGCTCTCTGCTGAACGGAACATCGCACATATCCCGGTTTACGCGTGCACGGACCCCCGACGTTAACGTGTCACTCCATTGGTATACAGAGCACGCCAGTAAAACACCTATCCCGCCCCTGTGGCGGGGTCAAGACGGTGGACGTGATGCAACTTGTGTAAAAGACACGAAACGCGGGGCGGCGGTTGTGCTACGGCGATATTGCGACTAGACGTTCACACATTTATGCAGACCCACGAATTTTTTTGTTTGATAATGCGCCCGGAGACACACACGTCAGCACACGACGGCACATGTACACGAGCACACGGCGGCCGGCCGGCGGTGTGAACACCAAGAATAGGAGTGGAGAGACTCTCGGTCCACACAACTCCGAAATGCATCAATATATCATATATATGGCATGAGAGAGAAGAGAAATTTTATAAATTTCACATCTCGCCAAGGCTTACACACACTACAAAAAACATCATTGTTCGTTAGATTGAAAATCATCGTCTCGGCCAAGGGGACCACGCGCTCGGGTCCCCCGAACGTCTGACTTTATGATGATATATATATTTCAATCAACATAAGTTTTCATTCTCGCTCGGAATTCGGTGAGTTATTGCATTTGAATTTTCACGGAGTTTTTACGCACCGCTACTTTAAAAATATTACATGTTCAGTCTACATGTTGCTCGCATAAGGGCCATACGCATAAACGAATATACGAAATGGGTCCCGCGAACGTGCTATTCGGACAGGTTCAAACTACCTGTTAGAGTTTTCAACACCGAACTGTCCGGACACGGCGAGGCCGTGATTTTATATTCAACAGACGGTATATATATATGGTGGGTGAGAGACAAGAAAAAAATTTCCTCGGGCGGCAACTGATTTCTCGCGTCTCGTTTTATTAAAACATCGAACTGTCCAGACACGGCGAGGCCGTGATTTTATTTTCAACAGACGATAATAACACGATGATGATATATATTTATATATGTAGTAAAATACGGGGAACGATTTTTGTATGAGGCACAACCGACACACAAACCACACACATCTTATTATATATTATAATAGAGTAGCAGATTGGTGCAACACTGAGACCTCGGCGTTCCCCCAAACAAGAGATAAAACTAAAAACACGCCGGCCGACTTATTACACGTAACGTATATAATGGCATTACACTACTACACTGGTGTTGTTGTGTCGCCCGTTGCCGTGTGTCGTCGCCCGCCGTTGTTCCTCGTTCGTCTCTCCGGTTTCGTCGTCGTTTTATTAAATACATCGAACTGTCCAGACACGTGAGGCCGTGATTTTATTTTCAACAGACGATGATGATATTTTATGTGTATTAATATGATGGGGAACGATTATATGAGGCACACCGAACACGCAAAACCACACACATCTTCTTATTATATATTATATATAATACTAGAGAAGTAGCAGCTTGGTGAACACACTGAGACCTCGCGTTCCCCCACAAGAGATAAAAACTAAAAACACGCCGGCCGACTTATTACACGTAACGTATATAATGGCATTACACTACTACACTGGTGTTGTTGTGTCGCCCGTTGCCGTGTGTCGTCGCCCGCCGTTGTTCGTCGTTCGTCTCTCCGGTTCGTCGTCGTTTTATTAAATACATCGAACTGTCCAGACACGTGAGGCCGTGATTTTATTTTCAACAGACGATGATGATATTTTATGTGTATTAATATGATGGGGAACGATTATATGAGGCACACCGAACACGCAAAACCACACACATCTTCTTATTATATATTATATATAATACTAGAGAAGTAGCAGCTTGGTGAACACACTGAGACCTCGCGTTCCCCCACAAGAGATAAAAACTAAAAACACGCCGGCCGACTTATTACACGTAACGTATATAATGGCATTACACTACACTGGTTGTTGTGTCGTCGCCCGTTGCCGTGTGTCGTCGCCCGCCGTTGTTCGTCGTTCGTCTCTCCGGTTCGTCGTCGTTTTATATTAAATACATCGAACTGTCCAGACACGTGAGGCCGTGATTTTATTTTCAACAGACGATGATGATATTTTATGTGTTTTAATATGATGGGGAACGATTATATGAGGCACACCGAACACGCAAAACCACACACATCTTCTTATTATATATTATATATAATACTAGAGAAGTAGCAGCTTGGTGAACACACTGAGACCTCGCGTTCCCCCACAAGAGATAAAAACTAAAAACACGCCGGCCGACTTATTACACGTAACGTATATAATGGCATTACACTACACTGGTTGTTGTGTCGTCGCCCGTTGCCGTGTGTCGTCGCCCGCCGTTGTTCGTCGTTCGTCTCTCCGTCCGTCGCATAGGGCAAAAATTTGTTAAAAATTTTATTTTACCCATGCGACGGTTTATTAAAGCCAAAAGGATATTTATTTCGGCGTTTCTTTGCGATATATATACATATACTGCTCGCCTGGTCGTTCTTTTTCAATCTTCCACTTTTCACCCGAACGACCTGCACCACCCATATAGCTGTTTGATGCATATTTGTACAGAATAACGGCGAGAAATTAAATTTTTATTTTTCCACCTAGCGCTGCCCGAAAATATCATTTGTGTGTGAAACAAGACGAAACGAAGCGTAATACTCGACTTTATTTGCGTAAATCGAAAATTCGCTCATCGCACCGTGCACCACCATATATATGTCTCTCGCACACAGGTACCGAATAACGCTTTCGGCATCGTGCGCACCGACCGACCGCCGCATTTAAGTTTTTCGCACGCCCGTACCGAATAACGCTTTTAGCATCGTGCGCGCCGACCGACCGACCGACCGACCGCCTCATATATATGTTTCTCGTACATAGGTATCGAATAACGGCAGAAATTATTTTTATTTTATTAAAATAAAATTTTCGTTAATTCGCTTACTCGATACGAAAGGACACATCGGCGAGTGGAAATAAAGCGGACCGAAGTTAAAACGTTCGACATTAGGTTTTTCGCACACCGGTACCGAATAACGCTTTCGACCTGCACCGCCCATACAGCTGTTTGATGCATATTTGTACAGAATAACGGCGAGAAATTTTATTTTTATTTTTCCACTTAGCACTGCCCGAAAATATCATTTGTGTGTGAAACAAGACGAAACGAAGCGTAATACTCGACTTTATTTGCGTAAAATGAAAATTCGCTCATCGCACCGTGCACCACCATATATATATGTCTCTCGCACACAGGTACCGAATAACGCTCTCGGCATCGTGCACACCGACCGACCGCCGCATATAAGTTTTTCGCCCGCCCGTACCGAATAACGCTTTTAGCATCGTGCACACCGACCGACCGCCTCATATATATGTTTTTCGTACACAGGTACCGAATAACGGCAGAAATTATTTTTATTATATTAAAATAAAATTTTCGTCAATTCGCTTATTCGCACCGACCGACCGCCTAATATATATGTTTTTCGTACACAGGTACCGAATAACGGCAGAAATTATTTTTATTTTAATAAAATAAAATTTTCGTCAATTCGCTTATTCGCACCGACCGACCGCCTCATATATATGTTTTTCGTACACAGGTACCGAATAACGGCAGAAATTATTTTTATTTTAATAAAATAAAATTTTCGTCAATTCGCTTATTCGCACCGACCGACCGCCTCATATATATGTTTTTCGTACACAGGTACCGAATAACGGCAGAAATTATTTTTATTTTAATAAAATAAAATTTTCGTTAATTCGCTTACACGATGCGAAAGGACAGATCGGCGAGTGGAAATAAAGCGGACCGAAGTGAAAACGTTCGACTTTAGGTTTTTCGCACACAGGTACCGAATAACGCTTTTAGCATCGTGCACACCGACCGACCGCCGCGTACAATTATTTCGCACGCCCGTACCGAATAACGCTTTTGGCATCGTGCACACCGACCGACCGCCTCACATATATATTTTTCGTACATAGGTACCGAATAACGGCAGAAATTATTTTTATTTTAATAAAATAAAATTTTCGTCAATTCGCTTATTCGCACCGACCGACCGCCTCATATATATGTTTTTCGTACACAGGTACCGAATAACGGCAGAAATTATTTTTATTTTCATAAAATAAAATTTTCGTTAATTCGCTTACACGATGCGAAAGGACAGATCGGCGAGTGGAAATAAAGCGGACCGAAGTGAAAACGTTCGACTTTAGGTTTTTCGCACACAGGTACCGAATAACGCTTTTAGCATCGTGCGCACCGACCGACCGCCGCGTACAATTATTTCGCACGCCCGTACCGAATAACGCTTTTGGCATCGTGCACACCGACCGACCGCCTCACATATATATTTTTCGTACATAGGTACGGAATAACGGCAGAAATTATTTTTATTTTATTAAAATAAAATTTTCGTCAATTCGCTTATTCGCACCGACCGACCGCCTCATATATATGTTTTTCGTACACAGGTACCGAATAACGGCAGAAATTATTTTTATTATATTAAAATAAAATTTTCGTCAATTCGCTTATTCGCACCGACCGACCGCCTCATATATATGTTTTTCGTACACAGGTACCGAATAACGGCAGAAATTATTTTTATTTTAATAAAATAAAATTTTCGTTAATTCGCTTACGCGATGCGAAAGGACAGATCGGCGAGTGGAAATAAAGCGGACCGAAGTGAAAACGTTCGACTTTAGGTTTTTCGCACACAGGTACCGAATAACGCTTTTAGCATCGTGCACACCGACCGACCGCCGGGTACAATTATTTCGCACGCCCGTACCGAATAACGCTTTTGGCATCGTGCACACCGACCGACCGCCTCACATATATATTTTTCGTACATAGGTACGGAATAACGGCAGAAATTATTTTTATTTTATTAAAATAAAATTTTCGTTAATTCGCTTACGCGATTCGAAAGGACAGATCGGCGAGTGGAAATAAAGCGGACCGAAGTGAAAACGTTCGACTTTAGGTTTTTCGCACACAGGTACCGAATAACGCTTTTAGCATCGTGCACACCGACCGACCGCCGCGTACAATTATTTCGCACGCCCGTACCGAATAACGCTTTTGGCATCGTGCACACCGACCGACCGCCTCACATATATATTTTTCGTACATAGGTACGGAATAACGGCAGAAATTATTTTTATTTTATTAAAATAAAATTTTCGTTAATTCGCTTACGCGATGCGAAAGGACAGATCGGCGAGTGGAAATAAAGCGGACCGAAGTCAAAACGTTCGACTTTAGGTTTTTCGCACACAGGTACCGAATAACGCTTTTAGCATCGTGCACACCGACCGACCGCCGCGTACAATTATTTCGCACGCCCGTACCGAATAACGCTTTTGGCATCGTGCACACCGACCGACCGCCTCACATATATATTTTTCGTACATAGGTACGGAATAACGGCAGAAATTATTTTTATTTTATTAAAATAAAATTTTCGTTAATTCGCTTACGCGATGCGAAAGGACAGATCGGCGAGTGGAAATAAAGCGGACCGAAGTGAAAACGTTCGACTTTAGGTTTTTCGCACACAGGTACCGAATAACGCTTTTAGCATCGTGCACACCGACCGACCGCCGCGTACAATTATTTCGCACGCCCGTACCGAATAACGCTTTTGGCATCGTGCACACCGACCGACCGCCTCACATATATATTTTTCGTACATAGGTACGGAATAACGGCAGAAATTATTTTTATTTTATTAAAATAAAATTTTCGTTAATTCGCTTACGCGATGCGAAAGGACAGATCGGCGAGTGGAAATAAAGCGGACCGAAGTCAAAACGTTCGACTTTAGGTTTTTCGCACACAGGTACCGAGTAACGCTTTTAGCATCGTGCACACCGACCGACCGCCGCGTACAATTATTTCGCACGCCCGTACCGAATAACGCTTTTGGCATCGTGCACACCGACCGACCGCCTCACATATATATTTTTCGTACATAGGTACGGAATAACGGCAGAAATGATTTTTATTTTATTAAAATAAAATTTTCGTTAATTCGCTTACGCGATGCGAAAGGACAGATCGGCGAGTGGAAATAAAGCGGACCGAAGTGAAAACGTTCGACTTTAGGTTTTTCGCACACAGGTACCGAATAACGCTTTTAGCATCGTGCACACCGACCGACCGCCGCGTACAATTATTTCGCACGCCCGTACCGAATAACGCTTTTGGCATCGTGCACACCGACCGACCGCCTCACATATATATTTTTCGTACATAGGTACGGAATAACGGCAGAAATTATTTTTATTTTATTAAAATAAAATTTTCGTTAATTCGCTTACGCGATGCGAAAGGACAGATCGGCGAGTGGAAATAAAGCGGACCGAAGTCAAAACGTTCGACTTTAGGTTTTTCGCACACAGGTACCGAGTAACGCTTTTAGCATCGTGCACACCGACCGACCGCCGCTTACAATTATTTCGCACGCCCGTACCGAATAACGCTTTTGGCATCGTGCACACCGACCGACCGCCTCACATATATATTTTTCGTACACATGTACAGAATAACGGCAGAAATTATTTTTATTTTATTAAAATAAAATTTTCGTTAATTCGCTTACGCGATACGAAAGGACACATCGACGAGCGGAAATAAATGTGAACCGTGGTAAAAATTTCGTAATTATTTCGTGTCGATCGAAATTTCGCTTTTCGCACCGTGCACACCGACCGACCGCCACACCGGTACAGAATGACTGTCGAAATTTCTTTTATCATTCGATAATATAATATTCGTTCGTTCGCTCGCTCGCAGGAAACGTAAGGAAAAAAGATCGACGAGCGGAAATTAATTGCGAACCGTGGTAAAAGTTTCGAAATTATTTCTTGTCGAAATTATTTTTATAATATTAAAATATAATATGCGTTAATTCGCTTACGCGATACGAAAGGACACATCGACGAGCGGAAATAAATGCGAACCGTGGTAAAAATTTCGTAATTATTTCGTGTCGATCGAAATTTCGCTTTTCGCACCGTGCACACCGACCGACCGCCACACCGGTACAGAATGACTGTCGAAATTTCTTTTATCATTCGATAATATAATATTCGTTCGTTCGTTCGTTCGCTCGCACGAAACGTAAGGAAAAAAGATCGACGAGCGGAAATAAATTGCGAACCGTGGTAAAAGTTTCGAAATTATTTCGAAATTATTTCTTGTCGAAATTTCGGTTTTAGCTCCGTGCACACCGACCGACCGACCGCCACATATAGGTTTTTCGTACATAGGTACCGAATAACGGCAGAAATTATTTTTATTATATTAAAATATAATATTCGTTAATTCGCTTACGCGATACGAAAGGACACATCGACGAGCGGAAATAAATGCGAACCGTGGTAAAAATTTCGTAATTATTTCGTGTCGATCGAAATTTCGCTTTTCGCACCGTGCACACCGACCGACCGCCACACCGGTACAGAATGACTGTCGAAATTTCTTTTATCATTCGATAATATAATATTCGTTCGTTCGTTCGTTCGCTCGCACGAAACGTAAGGAAAAAAGATCGACGAGCGGAAATAAATTGCGAACCGTGGTAAAAGTTTCGAAATTATTTCTTGTCGAAATTATTTTTATAATATTAAAATATAATATTCGTTAATTCGCTTACGCGATACGAAAGGACACATCGACGAGCGGAAATAAATGCGAACCGTGGTAAAAATTTCGAAATTATTTCGTGTCGATCGAAATTTCGCTTTTAGCATCGTGCACATCGACCCACCGGCCGCCACATATATGTCAATCGCACACCGGTACCGGATGACTGTCGAAAGTTCTTTTACTATACGATAATATAAAATTCGTCCATTCGCTCGTTCGAAACGAAAGGAAACACTGGTGGTAAGTGTGAAAATTGCGAA
>CAXAKX010000102.1:0-5000 GCA_963969525.1 Ontholestes murinus | reverse complement strand
GTTTGTTTGTTTGTTTGTTTGTGCCAATATTTATTATTTGTATATGTATATATAATATATATATGTAATATTATCTCTCTGGTGGTTACAATCGGTAGTATATTTTATTTAAAATAAATATGTTTGTTATAACGGATGACGGACCGCGCGCGCGCCCATACAGAATGCATCCGTAGTAAGGCGGCGCGATGCGAGCATCCCTCTCTGGAAGAATGGGATATATACTCCCAAAACTTCAGTGTCTTTTTATGTTTCTTTCAAACAGACGACGGATCAGCCACACGAGTCAACCGAGATCGGATATATCATATCTGGTATGATATCGTCGATCGGTCGGTCAAAACGAGAGAGATGCGAACGTCCGGTTCGTATATAGAGTACACACACAGTGTGTTGTTGTGTGTACAAAAATACAGTGTGAGTAATACGCTTCGACGCATCAGTTCTACGTATATAAATATACGAGTTTTTCAGATGCGAGAAGCCGAACGTCAGATCGTCAGTGTATCTGTTTCGCGTACACACATATATTGTGCGACACAAAAATACGTTAATGATCCTTCCGCAGGTTCACCTACGGAAACCTTGTTACGACTTTTACTTCCTCTAAATGATCAAGTTTGGTCATCTTCCCAGCAACATCGACGAACGTCGAAACGTCACCGAGTACCGGTCCGAAGACCTCACTAAATCATTCAATCGGTAGTAGCGACGGGCGGTGTGTACAAAGGGCAGGGACGTAATCAACGCGAGCTTATGACTCGCGCTTACTGGGAATTCCTCGTTCATGGGGAACAATTGCAAGCCCCAATCCCTAGCACGAAGGAGGTTCAGCGGGTTACCCGGACCTTTCGGCCAGGGAGGACACGCTGTCTCCTTCAGTGTAGCGCGCGTGCGGCCCAGAACATCTAAGGGCATCACAGACCTGTTATTGCTCATTCTCGTGCGGCTAAAAGCCACTTGTCCCTCTAAGAAGAATTGATTGTACGCCGACAGTAAAAATCAAACGAGCGGCACGCACGACCGTTTGCACGACCGTGACGATACCGACGCCGACCTTTGAGATGTCGAAAGTACGCCTAGTTAGCAGGCTAGAGTCTCGTTCGTTATCGGAATTAACCTGACAGATCACTCCACCAACTAAGAACGGCCATGCACCACCACCCACCGAATCAAGAAAGAGCTCTCAATCTGTCAATCCTTCCGGTGTCTGGGCCTGGTGAGGTTTCCCGTGTTGAGTCAAATTAAGCCGCAGGCTCCACTCCTGGTGGTGCCCTTCCGTCAATTCCTTTAAGTTTCAGCTTTGCAACCATACTTCCCCCGGAACCCAAAAGCTTTGGTTTCCCGGAAGCTGCCCGCCGAGTCATCGGAGGAACGTCGGCGGATCGCTGGCTGGCATCGTTTATGGTTAGAACTAGGGCGGTATCTGATCGCCTTCGAACCTCTAACTTTCGTTCTTGATCAATGAAAACGTTTTTGGCAAATGCTTTCGCTTTAGTCCGTCTTGCGACGATCCAAGAATTTCACCTCTAACGTCGCAATACGAATGCCCCCATCCGTTCCTATTAATCATTACCTCGGGGTTCCGAAAACCAACAAAATAGAACCGAGGTCCTATTCTATTATTCCATGCACTAAGTATTCAGGCGAAGTTTTAGCCTGCTTTAAGCACTCTAATTTGTTCAAAGTAAACGTGCCGGCCCACCTCGACACTCAGTGAAGAGCACCGCGATGGGATTTCAAGTTGAGCCGCCCTCGCGGGCTAAGCTCACCGGCAGGACGTCCCGCGGGCACGCCAGTTGGACACCGCGAGCGATGAACCGGCGGCGCGGGACACAGATTCGACTACGAGCTTTTTAACCGCAACAACTTTAATATACGCTATTGGAGCTGGAATTACCGCGGCTGCTGGCACCAGACTGGCCCTCCAATTGATCCTCGTTAAAAGGTTTAGAGTGTTCTCATTCCGATTACGGGGCCTCGGATGAGTCCCGTATCGTTATTTTTCGTCACTACCTCCCCGTGCCGGGAGTGGGTAATTTGCGCGCCTGCTGCCTTCCTTGGATGTGGTAGCCGTTTCTCAGGCTCCCTCTCCGGAATCGAACCCTGATTCCCCGTTACCCGTTACAACCATGGTAGGCGCAGAACCTACCATCGACAGTTGATAAGGCAGACATTTGAAAGATGCGTCGCCGGTGCGAGACCGTGCGATCAGCAATAAGTTATTCAGATTCACCAAGTTGTACGATGAACGGACTCGCGTCCGACACCGATTGGTTTTGATCTAATAAAAGCGCTCCTTCCGTCTCCGGTCGGAACTCTGTTTGCATGTATTAGCTCTAGAATTACCACAGTTATCCAAGGATAAGTGGTACGATCTAAGGAACCATAACTGATTTAATGAGCCTTTCGCGGTTTCACCTTAATTTGGCTTGTACTGAGACATGCATGGCTTAATCTTTGAGACAAGCATATGACTACTGGCAGGATCAACCAGGGAGCTGTGTTTAGTCGCGCACACTCGAGCGGCGGCGCTTACGCGCGCGCGCGCCCGGTGTAACGACGAGCTCATTTATTTATAATAAAGAGGTGGTTCGAAATTCTGCTCTGCTGAACGGAACATCGCACATATCCCGGTTTACGCGTGCACGGACCCCCGACGTTAACGTGTCACTCCATTGGTATACAGAGCACGCCAGTAAAACACCTATCCCGCCCCTGTGGCGGGGTCAAGACGGTGGACGTGATGCAACTTGTGTAAAAGACACGAAACGCGGGGCGGCGGTTGTGCTACGGCGATATTACGACTAGACGTTCACACATTTATGCAGACCCACGACTTTTTTTGTTTGATAATGCGCCCGGAGACACACACGTGAGCACACGACGGCACATGTACACGAGCACACGGCGGCCGGCCGGCGGTGTGAACACCAAGAATTCGTAATTCTGCTCTCTGCTGAACGGAACATCGCACATATCCCGGTTTACGCGTGCACGGACCCCCGACGTTAACGTGTCACTCCATTGGTATACAGAGCACGCCAGTAAAACACCTATCCCGCCCCTGTGGCGGGGTCAAGACGGTGGACGTGATGCAACTTGTGTAAAAGACACGAAACGCGGGGCGGCGGTTGTGCTACGGCGATATTGCGACTAGACGTTCACACATTTATGCAGACCCACGAATTTTTTTGTTTGATAATGCGCCCGGAGACACACACGTCAGCACACGACGGCACATGTACACGAGCACACGGCGGCCGGCCGGCGGTGTGAACACCAAGAATAGGAGTGGAGAGACTCTCGGTCCACACAACTCCGAAATGCATCAATATATCATATATATGGCATGAGAGAGAAGAGAAATTTTATAAATTTCACATCTCGCCAAGGCTTACACACACTACAAAAAACATCATTGTTCGTTAGATTGAAAATCATCGTCTCGGCCAAGGGGACCACGCGCTCGGGTCCCCCGAACGTCTGACTTTATGATGATATATATATTTCAATCAACATAAGTTTTCATTCTCGCTCGGAATTCGGTGAGTTATTGCATTTGAATTTTCACGGAGTTTTTACGCACCGCTACTTTAAAAATATTACATGTTCAGTCTACATGTTGCTCGCATAAGGGCCATACGCATAAACGAATATACGAAATGGGTCCCGCGAACGTGCTATTCGGACAGGTTCAAACTACCTGTTAGAGTTTTCAACACCGAACTGTCCGGACACGGCGAGGCCGTGATTTTATATTCAACAGACGGTATATATATATGGTGGGTGAGAGACAAGAAAAAAATTTCCTCGGGCGGCAACTGATTTCTCGCGTCTCGTTTTATTAAAACATCGAACTGTCCAGACACGGCGAGGCCGTGATTTTATTTTCAACAGACGATAATAACACGATGATGATATATATTTATATATGTAGTAAAATACGGGGAACGATTTTTGTATGAGGCACAACCGACACACAAACCACACACATCTTATTATATATTATAATAGAGTAGCAGATTGGTGCAACACTGAGACCTCGGCGTTCCCCCAAACAAGAGATAAAACTAAAAACACGCCGGCCGACTTATTACACGTAACGTATATAATGGCATTACACTACTACACTGGTGTTGTTGTGTCGCCCGTTGCCGTGTGTCGTCGCCCGCCGTTGTTCCTCGTTCGTCTCTCCGGTTTCGTCGTCGTTTTATTAAATACATCGAACTGTCCAGACACGTGAGGCCGTGATTTTATTTTCAACAGACGATGATGATATTTTATGTGTATTAATATGATGGGGAACGATTATATGAGGCACACCGAACACGCAAAACCACACACATCTTCTTATTATATATTATATATAATACTAGAGAAGTAGCAGCTTGGTGAACACACTGAGACCTCGCGTTCCCCCACAAGAGATAAAAACTAAAAACACGCCGGCCGACTTATTACACGTAACGTATATAATGGCATTACACTACTACACTGGTGTTGTTGTGTCGCCCGTTGCCGTGTGTCGTCGCCCGCCGTTGTTCGTCGTTCGTCTCTCCGGTTCGTCGTCGTTTTATTAAATACATCGAACTGTCCAGACACGTGAGGCCGTGATTTTATTTTCAACAGACGATGATGATATTTTATGTGTATTAATATGATGGGGAACGATTATATGAGGCACACCGAACACGCAAAACCACACACATCTTCTTATTATATATTATATATAATACTAGAGAAGTAGCAGCTTGGTGAACACACTGAGACCTCGCGTTCCCCCACAAGAGATAAAAACTAAAAACACGCCGGCCGACTTATTACACGTAACGTATATAATGGCATTACACTACACTGGTTGTTGTGTCGTCGCCCGTTGCCGTGTGTCGTCGCCCGCCGTTGTTCGTCGTTCGTCTCTCCGGTTCGTCGTCGTTTTATATTAAATACATCGAACTGTCCAGACACGTGAGGCCGTGATTTTATTTTCAACAGACGAT
>CAXAKX010000101.1:0-7500 GCA_963969525.1 Ontholestes murinus | reverse complement strand
CGCAATTTTCACACTTACCACCAATGTTTCCTTTCGTTTCGAACGAGCGAATGGACGAATTTTATATTATCGTATAGTAAAAGAACTTTCGACAGTCATCCGGTACCGGTGTGCGATTGACCTATATGTGGCGGCCGGTGGGTCGATGTGCACGATGCTAAAAGCGAAATTTCGATCGACACGAAATAATTTCGAAATTTTTACCACGGTTCGCATTTATTTCCGCTCGTCGATGTGTCCTTTCGTATCGCGTAAGCGAATTAACGAATATTATATTTTAATATTATAAAAATAATTTCGACAAGAAATAATTTCGAAACTTTTACCACGGTTCGCAATTTATTTCCGCTCGTCGATCTTTTTTCCTTACGTTTCGTGCGAGCGAACGAACGAACGAACGAATATTATATTATCGAATGATAAAAGAAATTTCGACAGTCATTCTGTACCGGTGTGGCGGTCGGTCGGTGTGCACGGTGCGAAAAGCGAAATTTCGATCGACACGAAATAATTACGAAATTTTTACCACGGTTCGCATTTATTTCCGCTCGTCGATGTGTCCTTTCGTATCGCGTAAGCGAATTAACGAATATTATATTTTAATATAATAAAAATAATTTCTGCCGTTATTCGGTACCTATGTACGAAAAACCTATATGTGGCGGTCGGTCGGTCGGTGTGCACGGAGCTAAAACCGAAATTTCGACAAGAAATAATTTCGAAATAATTTCGAAACTTTTACCACGGTTCGCAATTTATTTCCGCTCGTCGATCTTTTTTCCTTACGTTTCGTGCGAGCGAACGAACGAACGAACGAATATTATATTATCGAATGATAAAAGAAATTTCGACAGTCATTCTGTACCGGTGTGGCGGTCGGTCGGTGTGCACGGTGCGAAAAGCGAAATTTCGATCGACACGAAATAATTACGAAATTTTTACCACGGTTCGCATTTATTTCCGCTCGTCGATGTGTCCTTTCGTATCGCGTAAGCGAATTAACGCATATTATATTTTAATATTATAAAAATAATTTCGACAAGAAATAATTTCGAAACTTTTACCACGGTTCGCAATTAATTTCCGCTCGTCGATCTTTTTTCCTTACGTTTCCTGCGAGCGAGCGAACGAACGAATATTATATTATCGAATGATAAAAGAAATTTCGACAGTCATTCTGTACCGGTGTGGCGGTCGGTCGGTGTGCACGGTGCGAAAAGCGAAATTTCGATCGACACGAAATAATTACGAAATTTTTACCACGGTTCACATTTATTTCCGCTCGTCGATGTGTCCTTTCGTATCGCGTAAGCGAATTAACGAAAATTTTATTTTAATAAAATAAAAATAATTTCTGCCGTTATTCTGTACATGTGTACGAAAAATATATATGTGAGGCGGTCGGTCGGTGTGCACGATGCCAAAAGCGTTATTCGGTACGGGCGTGCGAAATAATTGTACGCGGCGGTCGGTCGGTGTGCACGATGCTAAAAGCGTTACTCGGTACCTGTGTGCGAAAAACCTAAAGTCGAACGTTTTGACTTCGGTCCGCTTTATTTCCACTCGCCGATCTGTCCTTTCGCATCGCGTAAGCGAATTAACGAAAATTTTATTTTAATAAAATAAAAATAATTTCTGCCGTTATTCCGTACCTATGTACGAAAAATATATATGTGAGGCGGTCGGTCGGTGTGCACGATGCCAAAAGCGTTATTCGGTACGGGCGTGCGAAATAATTGTACGCGGCGGTCGGTCGGTGTGCACGATGCTAAAAGCGTTATTCGGTACCTGTGTGCGAAAAACCTAAAGTCGAACGTTTTCACTTCGGTCCGCTTTATTTCCACTCGCCGATCTGTCCTTTCGCATCGCGTAAGCGAATTAACGTAAATTTTATTTTATTAAAATAAAAATAATTTCTGCCGTTATTCGGTACCTGTGTACGAAAAACATATATATGAGGCGGTCGGTCGGTGCGAATAAGCGAATTGACGAAAATTTTATTTTAATAAAATAAAAATAATTTCTGCCGTTATTCCGTACCTATGTACGAAAAATATATATGTGAGGCGGTCGGTCGGTGTGCACGATGCCAAAAGCGTTATTCGGTACGGGCGTGCGAAATAATTGTACGCGGCGGTCGGTCGGTGTGCACGATGCTAAAAGCGTTATTCGGTACCTGTGTGCGAAAAACCTAAAGTCGAACGTTTTCACTTCGGTCCGCTTTATTTCCACTCGCCGATCTGTCCTTTCGCATCGTGTAAGCGAATTAACGAAAATTTTATTTTATGAAAATAAAAATAATTTCTGCCGTTATTCGGTACCTGTGTACGAAAAACATATATATGAGGCGGTCGGTCGGTGCGAATAAGCGAATTGACGAAAATTTTATTTTATTAAAATAAAAATAATTTCTGCCGTTATTCGGTACCTATGTACGAAAAATATATATGTGAGGCGGTCGGTCGGTGTGCACGATGCCAAAAGCGTTATTCGGTACGGGCGTGCGAAATAATTGTACGCGGCGGTCGGTCGGTGTGCACGATGCTAAAAGCGTTATTCGGTACCTGTGTGCGAAAAACCTAAAGTCGAACGTTTTCACTTCGGTCCGCTTTATTTCCACTCGCCGATCTGTCCTTTCGCATCGTGTAAGCGAATTAACGAAAATTTTATTTTATTAAAATAAAAATAATTTCTGCCGTTATTCGGTACCTGTGTACGAAAAACATATATATGAGGCGGTCGGTCGGTGCGAATAAGCGAATTGACGAAAATTTTATTTTATTAAAATAAAAATAATTTCTGCCGTTATTCGGTACCTGTGTACGAAAAACATATATATGAGGCGGTCGGTCGGTGCGAATAAGCGAATTGACGAAAATTTTATTTTATTAAAATAAAAATAATTTCTGCCGTTATTCGGTACCTGTGTACGAAAAACATATATATTAGGCGGTCGGTCGGTGCGAATAAGCGAATTGACGAAAATTTTATTTTAATATAATAAAAATAATTTCTGCCGTTATTCGGTACCTGTGTACGAAAAACATATATATGAGGCGGTCGGTCGGTGTGCACGATGCTAAAAGCGTTATTCGGTACGGGCGGGCGAAAAACTTATATGCGGCGGTCGGTCGGTGTGCACGATGCCGAGAGCGTTATTCGGTACCTGTGTGCGAGAGACATATATATATGGTGGTGCACGGTGCGATGAGCGAATTTTCATTTTACGCAAATAAAGTCGAGTATTACGCTTCGTTTCGTCTTGTTTCACACACAAATGATATTTTCGGGCAGTGCTAAGTGGAAAAATAAAAATAAAATTTCTCGCCGTTATTCTGTACAAATATGCATCAAACAGCTGTATGGGCGGTGCAGGTCGAAAGCGTTATTCGGTACCGGTGTGCGAAAAACCTAATGTCGAACGTTTTAACTTCGGTCCGCTTTATTTCCACTCGCCGATGTGTCCTTTCGTATCGAGTAAGCGAATTAACGAAAATTTTATTTTAATAAAATAAAAATAATTTCTGCCGTTATTCGATACCTATGTACGAGAAACATATATATGAGGCGGTCGGTCGGTCGGTCGGTCGGCGCGCACGATGCTAAAAGCGTTATTCGGTACGGGCGTGCGAAAAACTTAAATGCGGCGGTCGGTCGGTGCGCACGATGCCGAAAGCGTTATTCGGTACCTGTGTGCGAGAGACATATATATGGTGGTGCACGGTGCGATGAGCGAATTTTCGATTTACGCAAATAAAGTCGAGTATTACGCTTCGTTTCGTCTTGTTTCACACACAAATGATATTTTCGGGCAGCGCTAGGTGGAAAAATAAAAATTTAATTTCTCGCCGTTATTCTGTACAAATATGCATCAAACAGCTATATGGGTGGTGCAGGTCGTTCGGGTGAAAAGTGGAAGATTGAAAAAGAACGACCAGGCGAGCAGTATATGTATATATATCGCAAAGAAACGCCGAAATAAATATCCTTTTGGCTTTAATAAACCGTCGCATGGGTAAAATAAAATTTTTAACAAATTTTTGCCCTATGCGACGGACGGAGAGACGAACGACGAACAACGGCGGGCGACGACACACGGCAACGGGCGACGACACAACAACCAGTGTAGTGTAATGCCATTATATACGTTACGTGTAATAAGTCGGCCGGCGTGTTTTTAGTTTTTATCTCTTGTGGGGGAACGCGAGGTCTCAGTGTGTTCACCAAGCTGCTACTTCTCTAGTATTATATATAATATATAATAAGAAGATGTGTGTGGTTTTGCGTGTTCGGTGTGCCTCATATAATCGTTCCCCATCATATTAATACACATAAAATATCATCATCGTCTGTTGAAAATAAAATCACGGCCTCACGTGTCTGGACAGTTCGATGTATTTAATAAAACGACGACGAACCGGAGAGACGAACGACGAACAACGGCGGGCGACGACACACGGCAACGGGCGACACAACAACACCAGTGTAGTAGTGTAATGCCATTATATACGTTACGTGTAATAAGTCGGCCGGCGTGTTTTTAGTTTTTATCTCTTGTGGGGGAACGCGAGGTCTCAGTGTGTTCACCAAGCTGCTACTTCTCTAGTATTATATATAATATATAATAAGAAGATGTGTGTGGTTTTGCGTGTTCGGTGTGCCTCATATAATCGTTCCCCATCATATTAATACACATAAAATATCATCATCGTCTGTTGAAAATAAAATCACGGCCTCACGTGTCTGGACAGTTCGATGTATTTAATAAAACGACGACGAAACCGGAGAGACGAACGAGGAACAACGGCGGGCGACGACACACGGCAACGGGCGACACAACAACACCAGTGTAGTAGTGTAATGCCATTATATACGTTACGTGTAATAAGTCGGCCGGCGTGTTTTTAGTTTTATCTCTTGTTTGGGGGAACGCCGAGGTCTCAGTGTTGCACCAATCTGCTACTCTATTATAATATATAATAAGATGTGTGTGGTTTGTGTGTCGGTTGTGCCTCATACAAAAATCGTTCCCCGTATTTTACTACATATATAAATATATATCATCATCGTGTTATTATCGTCTGTTGAAAATAAAATCACGGCCTCGCCGTGTCTGGACAGTTCGATGTTTTAATAAAACGAGACGCGAGAAATCAGTTGCCGCCCGAGGAAATTTTTTTCTTGTCTCTCACCCACCATATATATATACCGTCTGTTGAATATAAAATCACGGCCTCGCCGTGTCCGGACAGTTCGGTGTTGAAAACTCTAACAGGTAGTTTGAACCTGTCCGAATAGCACGTTCGCGGGACCCATTTCGTATATTCGTTTATGCGTATGGCCCTTATGCGAGCAACATGTAGACTGAACATGTAATATTTTTAAAGTAGCGGTGCGTAAAAACTCCGTGAAAATTCAAATGCAATAACTCACCGAATTCCGAGCGAGAATGAAAACTTATGTTGATTGAAATATATATATCATCATAAAGTCAGACGTTCGGGGGACCCGAGCGCGTGGTCCCCTTGGCCGAGACGATGATTTTCAATCTAACGAACAATGATGTTTTTTGTAGTGTGTGTAAGCCTTGGCGAGATGTGAAATTTATAAAATTTCTCTTCTCTCTCATGCCATATATATGATATATTGATGCATTTCGGAGTTGTGTGGACCGAGAGTCTCTCCACTCCTATTCTTGGTGTTCACACCGCCGGCCGGCCGCCGTGTGCTCGTGTACATGTGCCGTCGTGTGCTGACGTGTGTGTCTCCGGGCGCATTATCAAACAAAAAAATTCGTGGGTCTGCATAAATGTGTGAACGTCTAGTCGCAATATCGCCGTAGCACAACCGCCGCCCCGCGTTTCGTGTCTTTTACACAAGTTGCATCACGTCCACCGTCTTGACCCCGCCACAGGGGCGGGATAGGTGTTTTACTGGCGTGCTCTGTATACCAATGGAGTGACACGTTAACGTCGGGGGTCCGTGCACGCGTAAACCGGGATATGTGCGATGTTCCGTTCAGCAGAGAGCAGAATTACGAATTCTTGGTGTTCACACCGCCGGCCGGCCGCCGTGTGCTCGTGTACATGTGCCGTCGTGTGCTCACGTGTGTGTCTCCGGGCGCATTATCAAACAAAAAAAGTCGTGGGTCTGCATAAATGTGTGAACGTCTAGTCGTAATATCGCCGTAGCACAACCGCCGCCCCGCGTTTCGTGTCTTTTACACAAGTTGCATCACGTCCACCGTCTTGACCCCGCCACAGGGGCGGGATAGGTGTTTTACTGGCGTGCTCTGTATACCAATGGAGTGACACGTTAACGTCGGGGGTCCGTGCACGCGTAAACCGGGATATGTGCGATGTTCCGTTCAGCAGAGCAGAATTTCGAACCACCTCTTTATTATAAATAAATGAGCTCGTCGTTACACCGGGCGCGCGCGCGCGTAAGCGCCGCCGCTCGAGTGTGCGCGACTAAACACAGCTCCCTGGTTGATCCTGCCAGTAGTCATATGCTTGTCTCAAAGATTAAGCCATGCATGTCTCAGTACAAGCCAAATTAAGGTGAAACCGCGAAAGGCTCATTAAATCAGTTATGGTTCCTTAGATCGTACCACTTATCCTTGGATAACTGTGGTAATTCTAGAGCTAATACATGCAAACAGAGTTCCGACCGGAGACGGAAGGAGCGCTTTTATTAGATCAAAACCAATCGGTGTCGGACGCGAGTCCGTTCATCGTACAACTTGGTGAATCTGAATAACTTATTGCTGATCGCACGGTCTCGCACCGGCGACGCATCTTTCAAATGTCTGCCTTATCAACTGTCGATGGTAGGTTCTGCGCCTACCATGGTTGTAACGGGTAACGGGGAATCAGGGTTCGATTCCGGAGAGGGAGCCTGAGAAACGGCTACCACATCCAAGGAAGGCAGCAGGCGCGCAAATTACCCACTCCCGGCACGGGGAGGTAGTGACGAAAAATAACGATACGGGACTCATCCGAGGCCCCGTAATCGGAATGAGAACACTCTAAACCTTTTAACGAGGATCAATTGGAGGGCCAGTCTGGTGCCAGCAGCCGCGGTAATTCCAGCTCCAATAGCGTATATTAAAGTTGTTGCGGTTAAAAAGCTCGTAGTCGAATCTGTGTCCCGCGCCGCCGGTTCATCGCTCGCGGTGTCCAACTGGCGTGCCCGCGGGACGTCCTGCCGGTGAGCTTAGCCCGCGAGGGCGGCTCAACTTGAAATCCCATCGCGGTGCTCTTCACTGAGTGTCGAGGTGGGCCGGCACGTTTACTTTGAACAAATTAGAGTGCTTAAAGCAGGCTAAAACTTCGCCTGAATACTTAGTGCATGGAATAATAGAATAGGACCTCGGTTCTATTTTGTTGGTTTTCGGAACCCCGAGGTAATGATTAATAGGAACGGATGGGGGCATTCGTATTGCGACGTTAGAGGTGAAATTCTTGGATCGTCGCAAGACGGACTAAAGCGAAAGCATTT
>CAXAKX010000100.1:0-12768 GCA_963969525.1 Ontholestes murinus | reverse complement strand
ATTCGTGTCAGTGTCAGTTGTTAAACTATACAGTGTTTGACTGTAAATTTCTAAATATATGTAGGGTGGGTGGGTGGCCTCTATCCCACTCTCCAATCACAAAAACATTAACAAGAGTTTTTGAATAAAATGCAAAATATACAACACTTATTTACATGAAAAATTATGCATCGATATTATCTGTAATTAAATATTAATTTAATAACTCTGGCGCGTATTTTATTGATTGGAGGGTGTGATAGTGGCCACTATCCCACCTTCCAACCAGTAAAACATTAGCGACGGTTTTGGAAAAAAAATGTACAAAATACAACACTTATTTATATGAAAAATTATGCATCGATATTAATTACAATTAATTATTATATTTATAACTCTGGCGTATATTTTACTGATTGGAAAGTGGGATAGTGGCCACCCACCCACCCTACATATATTTTGAAAATATAAAGTAAAACACTGTATGGTTTTTTTGTTAATACTAACATAATGGTTTTAAATTTTCCTGCAAACTTATAGGCGATCAGTGATTAAAGTATTATTGTATATGTAGGGTGGGTGGGTGGCCACTATCCATCCTCCAACCAGTAAAACATTAGCGACGGTTTTGAAAAAAAAAAAACATAAAAATACAACACTTAATTACATGAAAATGTATTCATCGATATTATCTGTAATTAATTATTAATTTAATAATTCTAGCGCGTATTTTGTTGATTGGAGGGTGGGATAGTGGACACCCACCCACCCTACATATGAAATAACACTTTAACTGTTAATCGCTTATAAATTTGCAGGAAAATAATAAACTATTCGTGTCAGTGTCAGTTGTTAAACTATACAGTGTTTGATTGTAAATTTCTAAATATATGTAGGGTGGGTGGGTGGCCTCTATCCATCTACTAATCAGTAAAACATTAGCGAGGGTTTTGGAAAAAAACTCACAAAGTACAATCCTAGATAACATGAAAAATTGTGCATTGATATTGTCTATAATTAATTATTAATTTAACAACTCTGGCTCGTATTTTGTTGATTGGAGAGTGGGATAGTGGACACCCACCCACCCTACATATACATTGATATCTAAACCACAGATTGCCTATCGGTTTGGAGGAAAACCAAAAACTATTTTTGTTGGTTTCAACAGGGTAAAATATAGTGTTTTCCACTCGCAAGAGTTATTAGATAATTAATTAATTATAAACAATATTTATGAATATTTTTATTTTCTATTTTTCAAAACCCTCTCTAATGTTTTACTGATTGGAGGGTGGATAGAGGCCACCCACCCACCCTACATATATTTTGAAAATTTAAAGTAAAACTGTATGGTTTTTTTCTTGCTAACACTAACATACATTGTTTTAAATTTTCCTGCAAACTTATAGGCGATCAGTGGTTAAAGTAACATTGTATATGTAGGGTGGGTGGGTGGCCACTATCCTACCCTCCAATCACAAAAACATTAACAAGAGTTTTTGAATAAAATGCAAAATATACAACACTTATTTACATGAAAAAATATGTAAAGATATTATCTGTAATTAAATATTACTTTAATAACTCTGGCGTGTATTTTATTGATTGAAGGGTGGCATAGTGGCCACCCACCCACCCTACAAATACATTGATAGCTTAACCACTGATTGCCTATCGATTTGCAGGAAAACAAAAAATTATTTTTGTTGGTTTCAACATGTAAAATATACAGAGTTTTAATGTGAATTTCAAAAATATATGTAGGGCGGGTGGGTGGCCTCTATCCCAACTTCTAATAAAAAAAAATACGCGCAAGGGGTATTAAATAATTAATTAATTATAATCATAATGATGGTTGCGACCGTTACTATGTGGTAATTCATAATGAACACTGAATAAAACACATAGTAAGTGTTTTATTCAGTGTTCATTAATTATAAACAACATTTATGAATATATTTTGCGTAAATAAGTGTTGTGTTTTGTGATTTTATTTTTTCAAAACCCTCTCTAATGTTTTACTGATTTGAGGGTGGATAGAGGCCACCCACCCACCCTACATATATTTTGAAAATTTTAAGTCAAACACTGTAAGATTTTTCTGTCAACATTAACATAAATAGTTTTTAAGTTTCTTGCAAACTTATAGGCGATCAGTGGTTAAAGTATCAATGTATATGTAGGGTGGGTGGGTGGCCACTATCCCACCTTCCAATCAGTAAAACATCAACGAGGGTTTAGATTAAAATTTCTTGAAAGTAAGGACGATAAATGAAATTCACATTTTCAAAAATGGCATCAACTATATTATCCTTTCTTGAGTGCCCTTTAACAAAATAAGGTTATTGTTATTGATATTTCTAACCTAAAATTTGTAATTCATGATGGTTGTGACCGTTACTAGGTGGTAATCCAAATTTTAGACACATATTGAAACACTTACTATGTTTTTACCACAATTAATTTATTGTAATATGGTTTACATATATACAAAAATCACGACTTAAGTTTCGACCTGTTACAGTCATTATCAACTTGATAATGACTGTAACAGGTCGAAACTTGTATATATGTAAACCATATTACAATAAATTAATTGTGGTAAAAACATAGTAAGTGTTTCAATATGTGTCTAAAATTTGTATTTTTTTTTATTGGTTTGTTATTACATATAAAAATTAAATTGTGTTAATTCGTTGTGAAAGTACTTACTCGATTCTAACCCCATCTATTTATTATTATTATTATTTTTTTATGTTTTAATTGTTTAATTTTTAAAAAGACTAACTAACAACAATTGAAATAATAATAAGAGCATGCGTTTTGTTTAAGCAAATTTAGAATGAACGATTAAACATGAAAGCACACGTTACAGTTGTGATTGAATTTAATGCCAAAACGGCGATCCGTCTCCGCCCTTGTTGCAGTTCAACGGTGGCGCACCCCTCGGAGCTGCCCCCCTCGCCACACCAGTGGGACTGACCGTGGCCAGCCGCCAACCGCCGGTAATCAGCAGCTCCTCCAGCACGGACCGAGGATGTCGTCGTCATCGTCGACAAAACAGGAAATAAAAAAATCAACACACCAAATATTTACGATTCAGGGATCCTATGCAATGCAAGACGGACACAATATTCACAAATTTAACAAACAAAAAAAAAACATTAAATAAGAACGGGACAATCGCGCTGCAACAATTTTTAAGTGAGTGTTTTTTCTTCGTGTAAAAAGTTAAGATTGGTGATGAAGAAAAAAGAGAAAAAAAATTTGACAAAAAAATGTAAAAAATCAGGTCGAGGCACTTGATGATGACGGTGAAACTATTGTACATATTAGAATATTAGAAATATTGACTAAAGTGGGAATATTAATGTTTACATTGCTTAGATTTTATTAAGGTGACAATCTCAATTATTTAATGTTTGATTTAAACATATTCTAGTCGTAAATGGTAATTTTCTGTACTAGATGAACAGTGTTTATTAAAATATTAAATATAGATTAAAAAATTGACACTTATTAAATGAATTAAGGAAATGTTTTCTTTTCGACGTAATGATTTTCAAAATGTAAACGTTTTTCTGAATTTTTTTTTTAATAGAGACAACATCTTTATTGTAAATAGTGTTACAATATATAATTATAATAATTATCAACCTTAAGCCTGATTTTTTAAATAATTCTAATGGTATAAACAATCTTTTTGAAAAAAATAATTGAAATAATAATATACACATTATATAATTGTCATTGTCATATTGATTATTTTTAATTAATTTCATATTTTCTAGCGTATAAATTTGTTTTTTTTAAATAAAAACGCCGATTTTTAAGTAATCGTAATCGCAAGTGCCTCAATCTGTAAATATATAAATATATATATACAAAAGAGAAAAAATATATATATAAGAATATTTTAGTCATCGTGGATTAATCGTTTAATTCATTTTACCATAAAACGTAGATCTGCTATGAGATATGGTGTATTATTTATATACATACATATATGTATATAAATAAAAGAAAAAAAAATACGTGTAAAATCATAACACTGCCTTTCATTAGTTGATAGTGAAAACATTACGTTTTTAGTTCTCGTAAGACTGGTACGGTTCTCGTTCCGTATATATATAAATATATTTAAAAAAAAAATTCTTGATTTTCCTTCTTATTTAAATTTAAAATAAAAAAAACAATCCTATGATTTTTAAGACAGTTTAACTAGGGGGAACCGATCCAGCCCAGCTGTGTCTGTCTGTTCTGTTCTGTTCTGTTCCGGTACGATTAATAATTAATTAGTATAAAAAAAGTAAATAAAAAAAAAACAAAAGAAGAAATATATATATTATATTATTAATGGTAGTAGATCCAGTGCCTCGTTCACACTTATCACGGTCGTGCAGCCAACTATTTGTATAAAAAAAATTGAATGTCTTAACAAAAACAAAAAAATTAATTGTGATAAATAATAATAATAATAATACTTGACGCTAGCTAAGCTGTCTTAAGTGTCGTTCTAGTTAGTAAATTAAGTGAAAGACTGTAAATAAACGCACGTGCAGGACAAGAAACTGGGGAAAACAAGAGAGTGTCGTACCGTGGATGGTTTGTGTGCGTGTGCGTGTCGTTTTTAGTTATTAATAATTTAAAAGAAATACAACAAAAAAAAAATTAGCGTCGTGCAATGGGGGACTCTCGAGAGTGGAAATTTATATTCGAGTATAACTGAAAAATAAATAGTAAACGGAAGACAACAAGCTCCGATGGATGCGGAAACGAATGAATTAATTAATAACATATATTTTTTTAGGTGAAATATTGTAACGATTTTATTATGTAATTATGTAAGCTTCCCCTAGTTTTCTTGGAATTTCATAGGTAATCGTAGGTTTTATCGTAATTTCGTTTACAATTGTACATAAAGATAGGTTTAAATTGTACGGACCAATTTTTAGACGACTGCATCATTAATTTTTCCGGTTCAGCAACAAGAGAGACAAAAGAAAATACAACACGACATCATCTCTAGCTATATAATAACGACTCTAACGTATAACTTAGGCATACCTTGTAATTATTATTGTAATTCCATTTTTTCGTTTTTTTATGATTTTAATTTTTTATTTTATATATTGATTCGTTTTTCCAACAGATCTCACTTTTACTTACGCTGTATATACTTTTCATGTATTTTATTTACGATAACGGTCAGTCTGTGTAATACAATTGTCATTCTAGTATACTCTGATATGAAGGAAAAAGCAGTTACACTTGAAAACTAAAAAAAAAAAATAAAATTAAAAAAAAAACATAACAAAACTTGTTTTATTTAAACCATCACCACATTTAAATGACAAATACATCCCCCCAAAGAAGGCAAAAATATCATATTTGCGTAAACATATTTCAAAGAAAAGATTCTGAAGGTGTCAGCATGTCTTATTCGATATTAGATGGATGTAAGTTTGAATGAAGAACATTAGAAACTTTAATTCTTCGTAATTTTTAGTTCCCTAAACTTTGTTTATGATGTACAAAATTGGAGGGTGGGATAGTGGCCACCCACCCACCCTACATATACAATGAAAATTAAACTAAATCTTAGTTTTATGTTCTCAAACACATCAACACGAATATTCCTCTATAAATACAAGGAAACAAAAACAGTGATTGTAATTGATGTTCCAATATACAGGGTTATTCACGCTATACGGCACGGAATATTGTGGCCAAAATACGTGACTTTCAAAAAGTTTCACTTTGGGGATATATGGGGCTACTTTTTAAAATTATTTTCATAATATACAGGGTGTCCCAAAAACCCTAAAAGTATCAAAGTTGTGTTTTTTTAAATGAAACACCCTGTATTTTATTGCATTTTTGGATCCGTCTATAAAAATAAGTATGTGTTTTAATAAGGTTTGTATTACATAAACCTTAAGGTTTTTGAATTAATTTGAATTTTGTAAAAATGTAACCTAATTTTCATGTTTCAAATACTTAAAAAATAATTAAGTTATGCATACCAAATTTACACTGAAATGTAACAATAGATCATATTTTATTTTCCAAGTATAATAAACTTGACATCTTATGCCGGGTGTAAAAAAATTGGAATTAAACAAATGAGAACTTTAAATGACTATAACTTCATTTATTTAAATGGAACGCTATATTTATTAATTTATAAGCAAATGCACGTTTTAATTACCTATCGAATGGTATTTAAATCTTAATTGTTAAGTCTTCTCGTTTTTACAGAAAACGCCAAAATATTGTTTATTGCACCGTTTTAGTACTTTTAAAGTAAAAATTTTAATGTATCTAGTTTTCTATCGTATTTAAAAACGTCAGATAATTAATTTAGTCTGTTACTTTAGTTTAAAAAGGATGTCTTTTTTTATAGTTGTGTTATTTTGCGTTTTTGTGTTAAATCGTTAGTAATCGTTATTGTTTGAACATGGTTGTTGTATGTCATAGTAAAAAATGAAAATTTACACAGATTTTCTTATACTGAGGTTTTTATAACTGACACTTCCAATTTCTTTAAACTGGTTTAATAGTCTCTCAAAAATGGCTGGCTTAGGGTGATTTCTTTCGGGAAACCTTTAAGTATAAACTCGACAAGCCAATAAACAATTTTGATGACATTTTTCAAGCATAAAAAGAATGCCAATAACCCCTTCTTTTGAGTAAATCTTCATTTTTTACCAAAAAATACAACAGCGACGTTCAAACAATAACGATTACTAACGATCTAACACAAAAATGCAAAATAAGACAACTATAACAAAAGACAGGCTTTTTAAACTAAAATGATAGACTAAATTAATTATCTGACGTTTTTAAATACCATAGAAAACTAGATACATAAAATTGTTTACTTAAAAAGTACTAAAACGGTGCAATAAACAATATTTTGGCGTTTTCTGCAAAAACGAGAAGTCTTAACACTTAAGATTTAAATACCATTCGAAAGGTAATTAAAACGTGCATTTGCTGATAAATTAATAAATATAGCATTCCATTTAAATAAATGAAGTTATAGCCATTTAAAGTTCTCATTTGTTTAATTCCAATTTTTTTACACCCGGCATAAGATGTCAAGTTTATTATACTTGGAAAATAAAATATGATCTATTGTTACATTTCAGTGTAAATTTGGTATGCATAACTTAATTATTTTTTAACTATTTGAAACATGAAAATTAGGTTACATTTTTACAAAATTCAAATTATTTTAAAAACCTTAAGGTTTATGTAATAAAAACCTTATTAAAACACACACTTATTTTTATCGAAGGATCCAAAAATGCAATAAAATACAGGGTGTTTCATTAAAAAAAACATAACTTTGATACTTTTAGAGTTGTTGGGACACCCTGTATATTATGAAAATAATTTTAAAAAGTAGCCCTAATAGACCCCCATATATCCCCAAAGCGAAACTTTTTGAAAGTGACGTATTTTGGCCACAATATTCCGTGCCGTATAGCGTGAATAACCCTGTATATGTAGGGTGGGTGGGTGGCCTCTATCCCACCCTCCAGTCAGTAAAATAATCCTAGGAATTTTGTAAAAAGAATTCTGCACTTATTTCATCAAATGAAATTGTAATAACATTGATTCTATTACAATGAATTAATAATTAAAAAACCCTTGAGTATGTTTTATTAGTTGGAGGGTAGGATAGTGGCCACCCACCCACCCTACATATACATTGGAACTTTAATTGTCGATCGCTGTTTGATGCTGCAATTTTTCAAATTACATCAACCGTATCATCATTGAATTTCTTGCACGTCGAACGGCGATTGGTAATTTAAATACATATGTAGGGCGGGTGGGTGACCACACCCTCCAATTAGTAAAACAATCACCAAAGTTTTATTAAAATACATTTCACCTAATACATTCAAATAAACTATAGTAACGTTGAGTTTTTTGCAATTAATTATTAAATAAAACCCTTGTGTATGTTTTACTGATTGGAGGATGGGATAGTGGACACCCACCCACCCTACATATACATTCAAACTTCAATTGCTGATCGTGTTTGATGTTCAGATTTTTTAAATCATACTTACAGTTTAATAATTAAAATTCTTGCAGACCAAACTATTAGTAATTTAAATTTAAATATATATGTAGGGTAGATGGGTGGTCACTATCCCACCCTCCAATCAGTAAAACAATTATGACCCACCCACCCTACATGTACAATGAAATTTAATCAAAATCTTTGTTTTATTACCATAAATACATCATCACGAATACTCTTATAAGTACAAGGAAATTAAAACACTGATTGTGATGGAAATTTCAATATATATGTAGGGTGGGCGGGTGGCCTCTATCCCACTCTTCAATCAGTAAAACATACGCACGAGTTTTACTTAATTTTCTTATGCCATTCAAGAAGTGTTGTTATTTTATTTCAGGCTTTATTTGTTATATTTTATTTTTTGAGTAATCACCGTTTATAATATAGAGATTTGACGGTGGGTTAGAGGCCACCCACCCACCCTATATATACAAGGAAATTCAATATAAATCTTTGTTCTAGTTCCTAAAACACATCAACACAAATACTCCTATAAATACAAAAAAACTAATACAGTGATTGTGATAAAATGAAAGCGCATATGTAGGGTGGGTGGGTGGCCTCGATCTCACCCTTCAATCAGTAAAACATACGCGGGAGTGTCTGGTTTAGAAATTGAATAGAATAAATTATTCATATAATCAATAAAGTGTAAACACGTATTGTGGTTAATTTTACTTCAAATGAAAACCCTCGTTTATGTTTTTGTGATTGGAGGGTGGGATAGAGGCCACCCACCCACCCTACATATATATTGAAATTTCAATCACAATCACTGTTTTAGTTTTCTAATATCTATAAAAGTATTTGTGTTGATGTAGTGAAGGAAATAAAACGGATTTTTAGTTTAAGTTTCATTTTAAATATATAGGATAGGTGGGTAGCTTCTAAACCTTGGCCACTATCCCACCCTTCAATTATTACGCTATTAACGAGGCTTTCTCGAGAAGTAATTACGTACTATAGGAGTAATAAGTGCATTAATTTATAAATCACAGGTAAAGAAGTAAAATTCTAAAACAAAACCTCCTAAAATAGAATGTTTCTATAATTAAATTCGTGAGTATATTTCATTGGTTGGAGGGTGGAAGAGAGGCCACCCACCCACCCTACATATTTTAATTTTTTTTAATCATTGACACTGTTTTAGTTTCAAGAAAACATAACAGTGATTTTGTATAAAGATATAAATTCAAAACAAAACGTTTAAAAATTCCATGTTTCTACAATTAAATTCATAAGTATTTTTTAATGTTGGAGGGTGGGATAGAGGTCACTCGCCCACCCTACATATATATATTTATGTTTAAGCTATAACAGTGGTTTGAATTATTTTTTATCACCAATTATACTGTTTATGTTTTCAGGTAACATAAATAGCAAATATGATTAAAATAATCAATAATATGTAGGTTGTCCTACTCTCCAATTATTATATAATAATCTAAAATTTCTCGGGAAGAAATTTTGTAAAAGAGCAGTAAATATTTGTATTAATACATCCCACCCTCTAATTAGTAAAACTTACGCATGATTTACACTGAATTTTCCATTGTCATCTAAGAGGTGTAATTATGTTTCTTTCATTTTATGCTTTGATTTTTGTAATAATTTTCTTTGTAATATGCAAATTGGAAGGTGGGATAGACACCAACAACCCACCTTACATCTATAACGAAACTTAATTAAGACTATGCCTTATTTCCTCCAATAAATCAACATAGAAACTCTTATAGATACAGAGAAACTAAAACAGTAATTATGATGGAAATTTAAGTTCATATGTAGGGTGGGTGGGCGTCCTCGAACCTACCCTCCAATTTTATGTTACGAACAGGTTTTTTCACCTTTCATTCAATAAATTTACACGCGATTTTTACTGAATTTTCAGGCGTCATTCGAAAATATTTCTTTTATTTTAGGTTTTGTTTACATTTTTTGAGTAATCGCCATTTATAATAAATTAATGGGTGAAGTAGATTTAAATTTATATTACTGATTTTAACTTATAATTTTTTATACTCTTCTTTCTTTCTCGAGTGAAATTATACTATTTAAAAGTTTTAAGGCAATTTCGTCACTTATTACTCATTTTTTGTAGAGGAACAACTGTTGGGCAACAAAATTTCAAATTTTCTAGTACATGAAAACAAACACCAGGCGGTGCTTTCTAAATATTTATAGAATATATGAGAGTATAGATGGACAATTTAATTAGTAATATTATTTAGCAAGTTTATAGTACATGAAACTGAAATCCAGACGGCGCTGTTGTACAACCATAGATTATTCATTGTATAGATCAACAATTAGATTATTAATAAATTTAGAAAGCAGAAGTATTTCCTTTAAAATGATTATTATTTACATATATAAATCTCTTAAATCAATTATTTAATATTTCTAATGAAAAATCTGAAATTTGAAAATTACTTCTATAGGTACCTTCGTTAATGATAAACGAATAAACGAGGGTGGGATAGAGGCCACCCACCGACCCTACATATTTATCTTAACTCAAATTACAAAAAGTATTTTTAGTTTCCAAAAATTAGACCATAATGATGTGAGTGTGTTTAAAAAAAAACCATTACCATAGATTTAAAGTAAAATACACATGTATATGTAGGGTGAGCGGGTGGCCTGTAACCCATCCTCGTTCATTCGGTTATCATTAACGAAGGTATTTTGCAAATTACAGATTTTCGAGAGAAATATTACATAATTGATTTAAGAATTTTATCAAATAAATTTTATAAAAACGCTTGCTCGTGTTAACTAAATTGGAGGGTGAGATAGAGGCCACCCACCCACCCTACATATAAATGGGTATTTCTATTAAAACTCTGGCGATGATTTTTTTAAACACTCACATAATTTTGTGCTTATTTTTTTGAAAACTGAAACCTTTTTTATGGTACCTTAAAATTTGTAGGATAACAATCAAACTATTTTTATTAGTTTCAACAGTTAAAACATACAGTGTTTTACTATAAGTTTTAAAGACATATGTAGGGTGGGTGGGTGGCCTCTATCCCACCCTCCAATCAATAAAATACGCGCCAGAGTTATTAAACTATTAATTAATTATAGACAATACCAATGAATAATTTTTCATTAAAATTAGGGTTGTATTTTGTGCATTTTTTCCAAAAACCCTCGCTAATGTTTTACCCCACCTACATATACAACGATACTTTAACCACTGATCTTTTATAAGTTTTCAGGAAAATAATAAACCATTTCTTTTAAAGTCAGCAGGTAAACTATACCGTGTTTCACTATATATTTTAAAGAAATATGTAGGGTGGGTGGGTGGCCTCTATCCACCCTCTAATCAGTAAAACATTAGCGAGGGTTTTACAAAGAAACGCACAAAATACGACCCTAATTTAAATGTAATATTTTTCATCGATTTTGACTGAAATTAATTATTAATTTTATAACTTTGGCGCGTAGTTTATTGTTGGAGGGTGGGATAGAGACCACCCACCCACCCTACATATAGATTGATATCTAAACCACTGAATACTTTTTGGTGAGCAGGAAAACAATAAAACTATTTCTGCGAATTTCAACACATAAAATCATACAGTGTTGTACTGTAAATTTTAAAAATATATGTAGGGCGGGTGGGTGGCCTCTATCCCACCCTTCAATCAATAAACTACGCGCCAAAGTTATAAAATTAATAATTAATTTCAGTAAAACATTAGCGAGGATTTTAGAAAACAACGCACAAAATACAATATTTATTTAAATGAAAAATTATTCATCGATGTTGACTGAAATTAGTTATTAATTTTATAACTCTGGTGCTTAGTTTATTGATTGAAGGGTGGGATAGAGGCCACCCACCCACCCTACATATACAATGATTTCTAAACCACTAAATGCTTTTTGGTGTGCAGGAAAAAAAACTATTTCTGCGAGTTTCAACACTTAAAATCATACAGTGTTTTACTGTAAATTTAAAAAAATATATGTAGGGTGGGTGGATGGCCTCTATCCACCCTCCAATCAGTAAAAAATTAGCCAGGGTTTTTGGAAAAAATGCACAAAATACAATCCTTATTTAAATGAAAAAATTTTCATCGATTTTGACTGAAATTAATTATTAATTTTATAACTTTGGCGCGTAGTTTATTGATTGGAGGGTGGAATAGAGGCCACCCACCCACCCTACATATACATTTATATCTAAACCACTGAATACTTTTTGGTGTACAGGAAAACAATAAAATTATTTCTGCGAGCTTCAACACATAAAATCATACAGTGTTGTACTGTAAATTTTAAAAATATATGTAGGGCGGGTGGATGGCCTCTATCCACCCTCCAATCAGTAAAACATTAGCGAGGGTTTTTGGAAAAAAAATGTACAAAATACGACACTTTTTGCATGGAAACTTATGTATTAATATTGTCTATAATTAATTATACATTTAATAATTCTGGCGCGTATTTCATTGATTGGGGGGTGTGATAGTGGCCACCCACCCACCCTACATATAATTTTTAAATTAAAGTCAAACACTGTTTACTTTTCCTGCTAACACTAACATAAATAGTTTTTAGTTTTCTTGCAAACTTAAAAGCGATCAGTAGTTAAAATATCATTGTATATGTAGGGTGGGTGGGTGGCCACTATCCCACCCTCCAAATTATTAACCACAAACGAG
>CAXAKX010000099.1:0-18898 GCA_963969525.1 Ontholestes murinus | reverse complement strand
AATGGCGAGTAATTGATCATCAAATCACTCCGTCGAAGATAGGGACGTATCCGTATCTTAGGTATACTTAAAGAAAAGTGAAAAATTAATTGAACTTGCTAAAAAATTCAGAATTGCTCTATAAGAAACAGTCGTAATTCTAAGAGCTACGATTGATAACTTTTTAGGACTGAAAAAGGACGAGAAGAAACCCAATAAGGAGAACTGAAGGCTAAGTTTGAAGAGTAGAAAATGAAAAGAAATTACCCTAATTACCTACTACGCGTAGATATTCGAAAGTTAAATTTGAAATTTGATCGACCCCATTTAATTTTTCTACCCATAACTTGTAGAAAAATGAAATGGGGTCGGTAGTTCCATCAAATTTCAAATTCCACTTGCGAATATATGCACCGGCGAGCATTACCGGAAATACTTAAGGGAAAATACTATTATGGTACCGGAATAATAAACACATTTTGACGATGTGGTCTGAGAATGGAACCAGCTCCACGAAATTTAAAGTCCGAATAGAGTAAGAAATACGAAAAGGGTCGCAGGGATATAAAGAGAAAATATCCGAATACAACTGCAATCCAGACTTTAATGCGGAGACTAGGAGATTATTCTGCAAGCTACCAGTTAGAACGGATTTATGAAAATATCAGACCGGAATATAAACTATATATATACGCAGGAGGTAATTTACTACATTGCCGGAACTATTAAAGTTTGGTGAAGAATATGAAGTAATATAGCTGGTGAATGATTCTTTGTAGCTCCATCGACATCAGCGCAGTCATTCATTTCAGAGACAGCCATTTTTGAAAAGCAGGCCAACATAAAAACATAACATAAACATAAAACATAAAAGAAAATTCGTCCGCCATCGCCCAAGATTTTAGATGCAAACATTCCTGTAATGAAACAAGGTAAGTTTGTGTATACTGAGAAAAAGGAACCCTGTGTAAGGCAAGCCTGAAATACGAAACTCTTCTATTCGTATTGTGGAAAACTAGTAGTGATGACATGAGCCAGTACCTGTCGTAATCATCAGGGAAACAAGGATCGCCGGTTGGAACATCAAGGCAAGTCCTAGATGCACCGGCCACCGCCTCCCTAAAACGTCACACCACCGTATGTATACAGATACATAGAGACTGCCCTCGAATTTGCATAACAATTTATATTCATCAACGAAAATTCCCAGCTATAATAGATTTAGGAGCCACAGAGAGCTATAGGTTGGCAAATGTGGAAAATACGAAGACGGTCAAGCTGGCAAAATAGTGTTGCAGAGAGGTATCACCAATAAACGTTTTAACGTGAATTTATATGATTTGGCGGGTATACAGGAATTACCAAGTGACCAGCAAGGTAAATTAGAAATACTTTTGAAAAAATATACCCAAACAGCAGAAAATAGAAGAACTGATAATAATTCAGTGGAGCACCGAATTATACTGAAACCAGGGAGTGAATCGATAAAACAAGGATATTACCTAAGGACTCCAATTATGCAAGATATAATTGATGCCGAAATTGACAAAATACTAGCCAGAGGCATTATAGAGCTTTCCAGTGGTAGTTGGAGATCGCCGGTGGTGCTAGTACGGAAGAAATCCGGTGAATAACTTTTCTGTATTGATTTTAGAAAAGTAAACTAGTCAAGTGAACCAGGTACGTAGCCGTTGTCACATATTTAAGAGCTACTAGACAAATTACAAGGTGTAAAGTACCAGTCATCTTTCAGAGATATTTGAACTCCTTAGGGGGGGGGGCGAATATGATAATTAGAGAGCGGATTTCTAGCATTATGCTTATCCATAATATTAATAGCATCGAAAAAATGTCTTAATATCTATACGAATCTTGAAGAATAAGATTACTTAGCGTTAAGTTTTTTTTGCTTTTTTTGCTTATTTTGACTTTTTGTGCTTATTTTGACTTTTTATGCTTATTTTCATGCTTTTTTTAGATTCTGATGCTTACTTGGAGCATTTTCTTAAACATTTAATAATAATTTCACGCTGATATTTAATTAATGTGCTAATATAGAGAATTTTCGTAAAATCTGTATCCCATCATTTATTGATTATATTTGTATTACATATTTTCTTCTTGTCTTTTGACAACATGATTGTTTAAAATCTTCATAATATGATACAATAATTAATAATAGTGAATTTTATTATTAATAAATATTAGTACAAATTACCAATTTACAATGGATTCGTTTATAAATAAGTAGATATAATAGACCGTCTCATTATTCAGATAATACAGACGAACGCTTCATAACAATAAACGTCGTTAAACTGGGCCCAAACAGGGGCCCCAGTAAGTATGTAAACAAATTTAAGTGATGGCTAATAATCAGGTGTTCTGCAACCGTATCAATTTCCTACTCTCGGCAAAAATATGGATGGGACGACTGGCGCATATTTAACGTTTTCGTTAATTTTCATATTCAAACTCGCATTCATAAACTATTGAATTGACATTCCAAAAACTTTGCATATTTATCAAAAATTACTATATGCGTGAATCGTAGTAACCTGAGGAATCACAGATAAATTATATTATATAATTCACATGTATATTTAACCCATAATGCAAAAGGTGAAAACCACAATACAAGAATGAATTAGAGACTATCCAGAATTAATAAGTGAAAATTATACATTATTTTGTAAGTCATGTTTAAAAATCGTAAGTTTTATTTTAGTTCTCAACTGCATCCTAACTAGTCAAGACTTGTATGTAAAACATGTTATAACAACACTACATCAAGAACGTTTGAAAAAGTTCAAAGCTTCAACAAACGATAGACAATTTAAATTAAATTCACATTTGTGCAAAATACTTTTACATTCGAATATCCCTTTAAGAAAATTACAAAATAATGCATTTAAATCTTTCTTTGCAAATATTGTAAAATGCTCATTTCCGAGGAAAAATTATATCTCTTGCGTACTATGAAACCAAACAAAAAATTAAAGATATTATTAACAATAATTATATGTGGTTTGGTGTGGATGAAACCACAGACGCTTATATTGTTTAATTTAATAATAGGAGTTTAACATGAAGACATCCGACCAATAATATTTTGATATATACAAAAGAATTGAAGAAAACTGATAATAACATTATAGCAAAATTTATAAATGATGGACTGACAAGCTTATTTTTGCCGTAGACAATATCAAGTTACAAAATTTTACTAATAATGCATTTTGTGCATTGTACAAGTTTAGCACATGGATAGAAACGAATTTCTGAACTATAAGAATGAAATTTCCATTTTTAAATTTAATTAAATATATAAAAATAGTTCTTATATTCTTCTGTGAGTGCGATTATTCAAGAAGTCATTACCTGATATCTCACTGCCCCATAAACCAGTGCTAACAAAATGGGGATATGCTACGATGTACTATGCGAACAATTTTGAAGAATTTAATAAGGTTATATACAACTTTCCCGAAACCACAAGCAAATCAATTAATGACTGTCAAACAGTTCTTAAGAAACAAGAGCTTCCTTCAAAACAATTTAGCTACATAAAATCGCGTTTAAATTTTGTGAGCAACACAATCAAATCTTTATAAAAGAATATTCATTTTAGAAAATACCTGGACGCATTGGCCAAGAAATCAAAATAATATCGAAAGAAGTATTCGGTGAAAATTAAGGATTTTTAATATTAAATAAATTAAACTTGATTTTGAATGGCAATTTTTAAATGGATCCAGCTATAACTTAAAATAAAGAGAAGCTTTTCCACTTTCAAAAATTTATTGAGCGTCAGAAGTAATAATTTTTACAATTAAACCCCTAGAACAACATTTAATGATCTACTGTTTTCATGAATAGATTTTAGTTATTTTGAAATGTATACAAATTTACAATTTAATTTTTAAATACTTACATGATATTATATATATTGTGTAAAGAAAGTATATTTATTTTAGTTTTATGCAGAATTTCTATGTAAAATATGTTGATAAACGTGTAACATATTAAGAAAATATAGTTTTCTTTAGTGCATTTTTCGTGTTTTTATGCTTTTTTCCTGTTTTTATGCTTTTTTAGTACTCTTTTTCTCTAAATTTTGTGCCGTTTTAAGTGCTTTTTTCACATTTTTAAGCTTTTTTATCTGCTCTCTAATGATAATTATGGCCTATGTTATTTAGGTGATATAATAGTCTTCATCTCCACCTTCGAAGAACATACGGTTTAGAAATTAACAAGGATTAGTGCAAATTTGCACAAAGAGAATTGAAATATCTGGGGCACATAACAACGTCTGAAGGCATACACAACGACCTGGAGAAAACCAAGGCTATCACCGCCCTCAAAACCCCCAAAACTGTCAAAACAGTAAGAAGATTTTTGGAAATGGCATCATGGTATAGGAAATATATTTTATATATTTTTTTCTTATATCTGGGGCAGCACTTCAGAAAAGGCGTTCCAGAAATTGAAAGGGGGCCCATATTTTACCAAACCGTTCACCGCCCAGACCGATGCGAATCAGACACTACTAGGAGAAGTGCTGACACAACTCCAAGAAAAGGTAATACTTTAGCCGCACTTTGTCGTCAGCTGAGGGGAATTTCTCAGTAATAGACAATAATGTTTATCGGTGCTCTGGACGATTCGAAAATGGAAAGGGTTACCACTGTAAGGTCAACGGAGTCTCAAATGGCTTCATTCCATGCAAAATCCAAGATGTAGACTCGCCTGATGGATACTGAAACTATACAGAAAAGGCAGCAAAACAAGTACATAAAGATACCATTGATTTAAAATGGTAGGAGACAAGATATATTGAAAGTAGCCAGAAAATCACGCACCGAAGTTTTCCATACCGATTGGAAACTCTGTGTGACTACACCGCCGACCTGGAAGAATGCCATACCGCAGAGCAAAACATTAACAAGGGCATGTCGAGATTATTGCTGGCCAGGGATATTCTGCGACATACGCAAGAATGTCAATACTTGTTCAGTTTTCCAGCAATATAAAGATAGTTAACAGATACCGCTGGGTGAAATATGGTGGTCGAATGCAAAGGGGCCATGGGAAATCGTGAGTTCTGACTTGATTGGCCCCCTTCCCCAATGAACGAAAGGATACACTCACCTGTTGGTAATTCAAAATCGTTTTACTAAATGGACTGAAATTATTCCAATAAGTACTAAAACTGCTAAAATAATTAATAATAATAATAATAATAATACTTTATTAACGGGATAATCCATTTTTTGTTATAATACAATTATTACAAAGTAACACAAACTTATATTACAATTTAATTTACTTATTCTTCTTACAATCTAAAGCATAACAGTGCATCAAATAAAGATAAACGTTTTAGCCAGAGAAGTATTTGTTTCAAAATTAATTTGTTTTGTAGTCTTAGCAAGACTCATTGCTGTAGATTCACGAAATGTTTTCGTATTTTTAAATTATTATTTTATTTTCTACAACGAACTAAAGGATTTTAATACATTTTATTATTCAATTATGCTCCAAGTGGGTATTTTTCCTTAATCCCGAACGTAATGATTTCTGTAGAATTCACTAATCCATCTCAGGTATAAATTCAGACCTTTAGTCGGTTATATTATATTATTGTGTCAGTTGCCATACATGCCTGAGTAAGTTATTTATATTTCGTTATATTTATTATTATATTTCATTATATTTATTTTAGGAAATGTTTTTATTTGTGTTTAAAATCAATTTTATAATAAAGCTGTACTGAAGAGAGCGAAAGTTTTTTTAATTGCTTTTGCTAATTTAATTTAATGAAATCAGTTCAAATTAAATTTTTCATAATTTTTCATGTTATAGTCACATTTAAGCAATCTAAATACCCTTTATTCATTTATTAGTTTATTCAACAGAAATAATTTCATTCAAATTAGTGTTGCTTTGATAGTTGTACTATTCGTAATACGCAAATTAATTTTGTTTTATTCAATGTCTGTCGAGGTTTTAGCCAGAGAAGTAGTTGTTTCAAAACTAATTTGTTTTGTAGTCTTAGTAAGACTCATTGTTAAATAAAGATATGTAATTAACATATTATATATTATATTAACATTAAGAATAACGCAGAAATAAAAAAAAATAAAGGAGGAAATAATCAATACAAAAACCAAAAATGAAACAAAACAAAAATAATAATATCAAAACAAAATAAGCGCATGAAGTCTACATAACACCGAATACACTCTTTTTGAAATTCGATAATGAATTAAATTTACTCGGTTGTCTAAATTAAATTCATTACCTAATGGCATTAAACGATTTAAGGGTGTATTTCTACGAGATCGATAATTTAAATATACGCGAAACTTCAACTTTTCTAAAATTAAAGGACTGCAAATGTCACCGTTAATTATTTTATGCAATAAACTCAAATCTAAGACATTTCTTTGAGTTTCAAGAGATTGAATGCTTAGGTTATTCATTATCCACGTATAATCATCTTGAATATGATTTACACCCATTTTAAATTCTATGCATCGTAGAAACTTCTTTTGTACGTTCTCAATGGAGACAATGTCAGTTTGAGAATTCGGCGACCATATACTGCTTGCATATTAAAATTTGGATCTAACTAGAGAATAATAAAAACTTACGACCTATATGCCATACAAAGCCCCAAATACGACAAGCTTTTAAAACGATTTTACTAATATGAGAACTAAAAGAGAGTTTGTTATCGAAAACGACACCCAAGCCTTTAATTTCTGTAACACTTTGCAATTTTACAGAATCGAGTTGGTACACAAATTCTGTACGCGATCTAGATCTAAAGAATGAAATAAAATAGCATTTATTGCTATTTAAGGATAAATCATTTTCGTCACACCACTTATTAATCCTATTTATATCAGCTTGAACTGCATTACAATCATCTATATATTTAATTACTTTGTACAGCTTTAGATCGTCTGCATATATTAAACATTCAGAACCTTTAATTACCTCCACAATATCATTAATAAATAGCAAAAACAGAATCGGTCCGAAATGTGAACTTTGGGGCACACCCGAATTCACATTGAAATGTGATGATTTAAAATTATTAACATTAATATACTGAGTCCGATTTGTTAAAAAAGAAATTATCCACAACACAACACTCGGATGAAAACCAAGCTCCCTTAACTTACGCAGTAGCACAGAATGGTTTACCCTATCGAATGCTTTAGCAAAATAGGTGTATATAGCATCAAGTTGAGAGTTTTTCTCTAAAGCATGCGACAGATAATCCCGATACAATATTAGATTCGTTACTATCGACCTCCCCGACAAGAAACCGTGCTGCCTATCGGAAATTATATTTCAGCTCTTCCAAAGTAATTGTAGAGAAATAGTTTCATCCAGTAATTTCGGAATTATGGACTGCAAGCATACTCCACGGTAATGGCACAAATGTTAAAAGGAATAATATTCATATAAAATATATTAAAATCCTTTAGTTCGTTGTAGAAATAGAATAGAAGTAATTTCATTCATATTAGTGTTACTTTGATAGTTATACTATTTGTAACACGCATATTACTTTTGTATCATTCAATATTTGTCGAGATATTAGCCAGAGAAGTAGTGGTTTCAACAAGTAATTTGTTTTGTAGTCTTAGTATGACTCATTATTGTAGATTCGCCAAATGTTTTCGTATTTTTAAATTATTAATGAATAAGGTCAGTCGAACGATACTTACTCAAATGTGCCAGCACACATGAGATCTGTGGAACCCGGAACTTGCATATTCAATAAACAGATCAGTGTATGAATCAACCGGTTTCTCCCCAGCAATTTTAAATTACGGAAAAGAGATGATCACATCCCACTTCGTGAGAGAAAAGACGGAATTTACAGTTTAACCTGCAAGAACACTGGACTTGTAAAAATTAACCGAAGACAGGCATTCGTCAAAAATAGTCATATTATAATCTAAAACGAAGAGCGTATCGTCCGCAAGTTGGAGATGTAGTGTATAAACGACAACTTCCTCTTTCCGATGCAGCGAAGAAATTTACGGCTAAGTTAGCGCCTAAATATATTGAACCCTAGAAAGTCCACCTAATAATTTCTCCGGTTATTGTGGAATTGATAAATTCTCGGGATGAGGTGATAGGAAAGACACATGTATTTGAACTAAAAATAGCTGAATAACTGTGAAAGAACGTTATAAATATCGGGCCGCAAAAATATCATTACCAGTCTACAGTTAGCAACGGTACATAAAAGATGGCAAGATTTACCCCTGGAGACCGGAGTGGGTTGGACTCTACCCCGTACCACCACTGCGTCCGATGTTCTCGAACTGCATTACAGTTCGATACTGAGCTACAATAACCGATGGCCGATACAACGCCACAGCAAGCTCAAAATAATCGAGCCGTTCGGACCGGAAACCAAAAAGAAAACAGAAATAATTCTAAGGTTATCGACGCAACTCGAAATTTTAATAAAAATTTCGTCAATAATAATTCCGATGCAAAATTTTTTTTTTTTAAATTCAAGCCCTCATCAGGCTTGAGAAATAATAAAATTCAAGAATTATCTAATGCTTTCCCTAATTTGAAAACTTATTATCAAAACGTTCGCGGTCTACGAGCCAAGTTAAAATATTAACGTACGTCTATACCGTTGTCGGAGTTTGACATTTTAGTTCTAAGTAAAACTTGGTTAATTGATGAAATTTTCGACGACGAGTCGGGTTTCCATGGATACAACTTTTATCGTTGTACTAGAGATCCAGAAGCATCCGGTAAATCTCGCGGTGGTGGCGTATTAATCGCTATGTCGCAAAAATTTAAATTTCACGTCATACGTAGCATATCATTATCTCAGGATGAATTATTTATATCAATAACAGTACATGACATAAAGATTCTTCTTGGAAGAATTTATATTCCTCCAAATGTCCCCGTAGCAAATTATGAAAATCATGTGAGACTAGTCGAAGAACTAAGTGATATGTTACCTGATCATCAAATATGTATTATGGGTGTTTATAACCTACCAAATGTAACTTGGATTAATACTGAATTGGGCGTTTCTGCCGACTCCTCTTTTCTGTCTGCCCAAAACACTGCTGAAATGTTTGGTGCATTAAATTCATTACAGATTAATCTAATCTCTAATGTAAATTTAGTAATATTAGATTTAATATTCTTGGACTCTATTTTTAGTGAAAAATACCAAATTTCAAGATGTCTGCAGCCCCTATTAATAATAATAATAATAATAATAGATTTATTTACGGAATTCTCCTTTTTACAAAAATACAACATATTATATAAAGTATAAGTTTAAACAATATTACCTCAAAAATAAATGATTAAAAATTAGATCAACTTAAAATTACCCTGTGATCCACATTATCCCGCAATATCTTTAAATATTGACCTATTTGAAGCATGCGGCAACACCAACTGCCATTTTCAGTTCACTTATATCTATTCTAAAAGTGATTATTCATCGTCAAGTAATATAATATTTCCTGGGGCGATTTATTTTCAGGAAATGATATTGATCACAATGTTTAATTGTTTTATAAAATTATATATTCTGCGATTGATTTGCATGTACCCAGGATTGTTAAAAAAACTTCTACTGAGTTTTTAGATCGATTCCTGAAATGGTTGAATGCGGAACTGATAGATTTAATTCTTTATAAGAAAATGCTCCATTTGAATTATAAGCGCTCTGGACTTATTACCGATTACGACCTGTTTAAGTGTGCACGTGCTCGTTGTAAAATACTTTCAAAAATATGCTACAATACTTATGTTAACTCTTTAGAGCAATCTTTTAAAAATAATCCGAAATTTTATTAACGCGAATAGATCAAGTTCCTCAATTCCTGAATCTTTTGTACATAATGGGGAAGTAATAAATAACATGCAGAATATTGTGGATTTATTTGCTGAACACTTTGACGCCGTATATAGCCAACCCTTGCATAATTTGCTCTTCAAAATCTCAGAAAAATGTTTGTATGACCATATTAAGGCTTCTGATATTTTCATAACAAATGTTCTAGATGAGCTGACCAAAATGAAAGCTACCAAGTGTACGGGTCCTGATGGATTACCATCGATTCTGCTAAAGTATTGAGCTTTTTCCTTTAGCCGCCCAATATGGCTACATTTTACTCAATTTTTAATGTCTCTAGTAACACCCATATTCAAAAATGGTAAAAAAAAACTTCGTAAGAAACTATCGGCTGATCTCCATTGTTTCCTTTATTCCAAAGATTTTTTTCTAGTGTTATATCCAATAGACAACATAGTTTCAAAAGCGGTTGTGCTACTTGGAGTAATATACTTACTTACGGCTAATTCAACATAGACTCCCTGACAGGGGCCATGAGGTTGACTCCGTATATACGGACTTTTCAAAGCCTTTGGTAGAGTATACCATGGCCTTCTCTTTCAGAACACTTTGGGATTGGTGGTGTGATTTTTGACTAATTTAGTTGGTAGAACTCAAACTGTTCGGGTGGGTAGAGTCTTGTCATCGGAGTTTAATGTTACTTCTGGGGTACCACAAGGGTCGCATCTAGGACCGTTGTTATTTAATCTTTTTATAAACTATGTAGTCAATTGCTTCCTCCACTCAGAATGTCTGCTTTTCGCCAATGACATGAAAATTTACAAAAATATAACATGTAAGGAATCACCGCAGTTATTACAGCAAGATCTCCATCGATTCGATTGATGATGTCGTCTAAATGGCATGCATCTCAACATCGATAAATGTAATATTATTACATTCTCAAAAAAAGACCTCAAACCACTAGAAGTTACGTCATAAATGGCACTCAACTCTCTAGGGTAAAGTCGATTAAAGACCTTGGCGTTATTATTTCCTGGAGTATCATGCTCTAGGGTTTTTAAAACGTAATAGTGCGGAGTTAAATGACATAAAAACTGTAATTATTCTTTATTCGTCTCTAGTTCGCCCTCATCTAGAATATTGTTTTGTAATTTGGAATCCTTGTACTCACTACGTCATTGATTGGATTGAGCATGTTCGGAAAAAAATTATGAAATTTCTCATGTACAAATTCCAGTTATCTGGAATTTTAAAACTACTTAAATTAATACCCTTAGTAACCAGAAGGATACACAGCGATATTGGAATAGGGTATAAAATTATTAATAGATTTCATATTCAAATTCCGTAAAATAATTTTTAATGTATATGTGAGAATATGTGTATATATTTTATTTATCGTTTATTTTGTTATGGTCATGCGTAAATAAACGAAAATTTAACCTATACGGGGTGACTGACGAAAAATCTTTGGTGCTGTATCTCACTTATTTTTATCCGATTTTAATAAATAAAACATCAAATTAAATAATTTTTAAAAGACATCAATACGAACTGAATGATATTTTTTCTTGCATCTAGTTTTTGACAAAAGACAATCAACTCAAATTGCACTGTATATATATTATTAATCCGCAAGGAGATTTTTTTCTGAATATAAAATTGTAAACATTTTTTTCCATACATCATACTGAATATTAGGTAATTTCAAATTAAAACACTTGTTTAGTTTCATATTGTAATATTCAGTTTCAAATTAAAATATCATAACACGTGTCAAATATAATTTTATACGAGGTTTTAATTTGTAATGTTCGTAGTAGAAACAGTTATTATACAATCTTCGATTAATAATTTTTAAATAAGACGTTTTTCTGCTGAAGGTGGTCATAAACCGAAAGTAGTCCAGAAAATAAAATAAAATACTTTATCAGAAAGTACCATATATTTTTACCCACTCATAATATAACATTAACCTGATACAATGAAGGATTTAAACCACCAAACTATCTTCTTTTTAATTAGCTATTTTGTAATTCCTTTAAGAATGGTCGTCATTAACCGAAACACGTGTCAGGAAACTGAATATTACAATATGAAAGTAAACAAGTGTTTTAATTTGAAATTACCTAATATTATAATTTCGCTTCATCAAGAGTGCAATGAAGAAAGTATATACCGCATCATACTAAAGTCGAGAAAATGAGAATTTTTTGAAAAAAAAAAAACAAGTATTCATAGTAAACAATATACAGAGCCTATTCTAAACGTCAAAAGTGAAAGTGTCAGCCATTGATATAATACTGCAACGATTTTTAATAATTTCATAATTAAAATGTTGCAAGATTTCAAACACAGTATTACTACTGTACAAGAATTTTGGGCCTCTACAGAAATCGTTTTTTCTGATAAGAGTAATTCCATGTACCGTCAAATTTGGAAAACTGGTGCGTAATGATTGTTAGGAGACAGAGAAGTGGGCCCCTTTTTACTAAAGGCAGTCTTAATAAAAAATGTTATTGTTACCTAAAAAATGAAATAAATAATTTTCTCGATACGTTGCCAATATCAATGTTGAATACAATAGGGTTACATCAGGATGGTGATACACCACATATATTTAGATGTTTTTAATATTTGTTTTTGTTACTTCTTCCCTTTTAAAATACAGTTTTTGTTATACCTCTTTATTAATTTTAATTGTGCAATTATTAAAAATCATTGTACCAAAGACTGACACTGTCACTTTTGACATTTGGAATAGGCTCTGTATATTGTTTACTGTGGGTACTTGATTATTAAATTTTTTTCCAAAAATCCTCAATTTCTCGACTTTGGTTTGATCAATGGTTAAAATCGTTTACAATTTTATAATCACAAAAAAATATCTTTGCGGATCAATACAAACTATATATACGGTGCAATTTAAAAAAAAAAATTTGATCGCCTTTTGTCAAAATCTGAATGCAAGAAAAAATATCAAGTTTTTTAAAAATGATTTAATTTGATGTTTTATTTATTAAAATCGGATAAAAAATAAGCGATAAAGGTTTTTCGTCAGTCACCCTGTATATTTAGCAAATATGTTAGTATTATGTACTATCGCTTTTTTATTATTATTAACATTTATAATTTATCGTTTTTAATATGTAATGTATCATCCATAAAATATTTGTTTTATTTATATAATTAGTTTGTAAGATACTTTAGGGTAACTTTTATATAATCTTATTATGTTATTATTCCTTATGTAACTCTGTACTATAAAAATAAAAACATATAGCAATATAGGTATTTATCTTTAACAAATGCCATATCAAATAATAAATTTAAAATAATCCAAATTATACAAACAACAAACAAATAAACAAAATATATATATTTAATGTATTTTAATAATATGATTTTCTGCTCAGTATAAATGGGTAACCATTTTTTTAATAATTCGATACCTTTAAATTTTAAATAGTTGCATTATAATTATACCCGTGTACTCATAATTCGAAATAAAATACAAATATGTTTCTGATCATTCTATATATAAATAGATAGCGTCTTCAAACAATATAAAGTAATTAAAATCAACTTTATTAGTGGGCGATTCATCAAATTACCTCGAACTATGTACCTTCCTAGGCCCTTGTAAATATTCCCAATCACGCCATAAGTAAACAATAGGGCAGGGTTCTCTGTAAATATATTATATTATATTACTTGATATCGATATGCCAACAAGTCTCTCCTTTAACTCACACAACCATCCACCTCAAATCTAAGATAATTTGTGAATGTAAAGAATTCAATTTCTCCCACTTTGTTAACTTAAGTAAATGGTGTATTTATCTCTATATAAAAGTAAATTAAAATATAAATATAAATATATATATACAGGGTTATTCACGCTATACGGCACGAAATATTGTGGCCAAAATACGTGACTTTCAAAAAGTTTCACTTTGGGGATATATGGGGGTCTATTAGGGCTACTTTTTAAAATTACTTTTATAATATACAGGGTGTCCCATAAACCCCAAAAGTATCAAAGTTATGTTTTTTTTAATAAAACACCCTGTATTTTATTGCATTTTTGGATCCTTCGATAAAAATAAGTGTGTGTTATAATAAGGTTTTTATTACATAAACCTTAAGGTTTTTGAAATAATTTGAATTTTGTAAAAATGTAACCTAATTTTCATGTTTGAAATACTTAAAAAAATAATTCAGTTATGCATACCAAATTTACACTGAAGTGTAACAATAGATCATATTTTATTTTCCAAGTATAATAAACTTGACATCTTATGCCGGGTGTAAAAAAAATTGGAATTAAACAAATGAGAAATTTAAATGGCTATAACTTCATTTATTTAAATGGAACGCTATATTTATTAATTTATCAGCAAATGCACGTTTTAATTACCTTTCGAATGGTATTTAAATCTTAAGTGTTAAGTCTTCTCGTTTTTGCAGAAAACGCCAAAATATTGTTTATTGCACCGTTTTAGTACTTTTAAAGTAAAAATTTTAATGTATCTAGTTTTCTATCCTATTTAAAAACGTCAGATAATTAATTTAGTCTGTTACTTTAGTTTAAAAAGCCTGTCTTTTGTTATAGTTGTCTTACTTTGCATTTTTGTTTTAGATCGTTATTAATCGTTATTGTTTGAACATACTTCCCTATATTTTACTCGAAAACTATGCGGTTTACGCAAAAAGGTTACTCTTAATAATTTATTCAATTTTAAATTCTCTACAATTAATTGTTATATAAGTTTCATGTAACTCCAATAGTTTATTAGCAATTGGCTAAAAATGTCAAAAATTTCAATTTTTATTTTTTTTCTCGAAAGTTAAGAATTTTATGAAAAATATATTTTAACAATATTTGTTCAGTTTCTCCTTCCCTTTAACTTTTGTTTGAAAAGTTTTGTAATATTTTTCATATTAAAAAAAATATCGAAAAAAAAAAAACAAAAACGCCTCTAGTAAACACCCACTTCCGGTTTATGAATGTTTACCAAAAGCTTTTCAGTTCCAGTTTTGAACGATAAAACCTTAAGTTTAAAGTTTCATCTCAATCGGATCAGTAGTTTTTGAGATACAGCACCCACGGACAGACAGACAGACAGACACACACACAGACACAAAACATTTTTTTCCAGAAATTAGTGCAATGGACTGAGAGGACCTCAAAAAAAATTTTCAAAAAAAAATCACGATCACAATACTTCCCCTATACACGTTGTCCCCTGAAATTTTGAATATGGGCTTTTAAATGCGTTACTTGTTACTTAGTTACCACGCTCCTGACGTATTTTCATGGGCTGGCCAACGGGAAATAATCAGTAATTTATAATAAAATAGAGAATTAAAATGAAACATATCTACACAATTCTGACGTAACGAATAACAAATAACAATGTTCATCTTATTCAATGTTCGGAAACATATCTTTATTGAGCCAGACAATATTCCAGACGATCATAAAATTCCTGTTAACATTTTGAAGCTATGTAAGTCAAATTGACATGCATATTGCAGCAACAACCATGGCAACCAATAATAATCGAGATACAATACAAACACATTACATTACTCATATTCAAAATTTCAGGGGACAACGTGTATATACTTCGTATATAGGGAAAGTAAAAATGAAGATTTACTTAAAAGAAGGGGTTATTGGCATTATTTTTATGCTTGGAGAATGTCATCAAAATTGTTTATTGGCTTGTCGAGTTTATACTTAAAGGTTTCCCGAAAGAAATCACCCTAAGCCAGCCATTTTTGAGAGACCATTAAACCAGTTTAAAGAAATTGGAAGTGTCAGTTATAAAAACCTCAGTATAAGAAAATCTATGTAAATTTTCATTTTTTACTATGCCATACAACAACCATGTTCAAACAATAACGATTACTAACGATCTAACACAAAAACGCAAAATAACACACAATATTCCGTGCCGTATAGCGTGAATAACCCTGTATATACAGGGTGAGTTTTTTTCAATGTTTTCTATGTGGATCTCGGAAACTATAAAAGATAGAGAAACGGTTAAATGGGGAAAGAAGTGTAGATTTACGAGACGAATTAAATTCCACTTTCAAAGTTTTCAAAAAAATCAAGGATAACTAGATATTTTGAAAAAAGTAAAAAGTGTCAATTTTTTCAAATCAATATATCTCGGTTATTATAATAGATAGAGAAAAACTGTAAAGACAAAGTTTTAGATAATTTTATGTAGATTAATAAAAAATAATCAGAAAATATTTACCGCCATTATTTTCCGAGATATGACGCAAACTTATATTTTTTTAAATGGAAACCATAGTTGGCTATGACCTCATTCAAAAGGTAATTTTTTTTTCTTTAATCCAATATGCCATACGACATAGTTATTTCTAAAAATAAGTGAGTTATAATCATTTTAAGTTTTATTATAAATAAAAAATGGGTAGCCATGAAAAAGGTGAAAGTAAAACAATTGCAGTTGTTTATAATATTAGCAATGTTTATTAATCTACATAAAATTATCTAAAACTTTGTCCTTAACAGTTTTTTCCTATCTGTTATAATAACCGAGATATATTGATTTGAAAAATTTGACACTTTTTACTTTTTTCAAAATATCTAGTTACCCATGACTTTTGTGAAAACTTTGAAAGTGGACTTTTATTCGTCTCGTAAATCTACACTTCTTTCCCGATTTAACCGTTTCTCTATCTCTTATAGTTTCCGAGATCCCCATAGAGAACATCGAAAAAACTCACCCTGTATATATATATATATATATATATATATATATATACCGTTAATTTCAAAGTTACCATTTGGATATATATATATATATACAGGGTGGGCCACGAATAACGACCATTAAAAGATTACGGGGTTCCTGCAAGAGGAAAAATCTGAAAAAATTCAACATTGTACGGTTGATCGCGATCTCCTCATAGAAAATATTTTTGACTTTCTATCACTTCCGGTTGTACCGGAAATGGCTACCAACTTTGTTATTTTAAATGGAACATACTGTATATTATTTTATTTTTAAATTCCTTGTTCGATTGCCTACCTCTCCATATGGGTTTATGTCAACTTAACTTGTACAGTTTTTGATTTAAAAATTTATTTGTCAAATATTGTCCTCAAATAGGCGTTTAGAAAAATGCCTATAACTTCTAATAGGTACAAGATAGACACACGTGCGGCATCTTTTTTTGAACCTAATTGAGTCCTCTACAACGGAAACAAATTGATATGTGTCAATTTTGACAGTTGGTATTTCAAAAATATCAATATTTCAGCGCCCACTTAAAAACATCATATTTCAATTTTTTCAAATGGAATGACCAATATTTTATCTTATAGGGTAATTCGCAAGACAATTTGCTACAAAAAAGTATTATACATCACTATATCTAGAGCCAGTAGTTTTTAAGTTATTTCGAAATTTATTTCCTCTCACATTTCAATAATTCCTCTTATATTCACACATGCACTATAGTAGGCTTCTGTCAATATTTATTGAATCGAATTAGGAAAAATTCGTCCGAATATTATTAAAATGATTAGTTATCCCCAGTTACAACTTACAAATAAAACTGAAGCAAGAAGACTGGAATAAAATAATTTTTAAATAAGAAATTAAATGCAGGAACTGAAAAAAGTTGTCAGAAAAAAAAATAACAATTGGTAAAATTGATAACCATTAACATGAAAACTCTGTGCAGCACGTGTTACGTCGCCCTCTTATGTTGCTCGCCTATTTTTTTCTGAATTAAGATTCCGCGAATGCAGCTCGCACCCTTTCTTCCAATTCTTCTCGGGTATTGTCGGCATTTGCATAAACTTTATTTTTTATATGACCTCAAGGATATATGTGGATTTTCAATTGACACACATGTGATTGGTTTTTCTATTGAAAATACCTTTATGAGAGAAACTTGATTCGTTCGTCCAAATTATATTAATTTTAAGCAACAACAACTCACAAAAATCAATCCTGTTCTCTGCATCTTGAGAAAATAATTTATATTTATAATTATGCATCCGATACATTTTCCAAATTTTTTGGAGTGGGGTTCTGCTTACTCTCAAATCCTCCTAGCAACCTGATGCGCGTTGATTTGCTTGAAAATAAGTCAAAACATTTACTTGAATTTCCTCATTCTCGGTTATTAGCTTTGGTTGATTTTTTTCTGCGTTTTTTTTCCAAATAGTAGAAAATTTGACTCCAGTCTTTGAAACTTTTTTCTATCCATCGGCGGTAAGTGTGGATAAGTTTCGTTGAAAGTTTTGCAAGTTCTCTCAACAATTCTGTTGTACTGGCCATATATGACAAATAAATTCATAATTTCTTTATTGTTACAGGTATTCATTTTATAATTACTCGAAAGAAGCGTACACAAATATTAATACGTTGGATTCAACAAATATTGACAGAAGCCTACTATAGTGCCCGTGTAAATAGAACAGGAATCATTCAAATAAAAATTCTGAGAGGAAACTAATTTCGAAATAACTCAAAAACTACTAGCTCTAGATATAGGGATGTATAATACTTTCTTGTAGCAAAAGGTCTTGCGAATAACACTATGAGATAAAATATTGGTCATTCCATTTGAAAAAATTGAAATATGATGTTTTTAAGTAGGCGCTGAAATATTGATATTTTTGAAATACCAACTGTCAAAATTGACACATGTCAATTTTTGTCCTTTGTAGAGGAATCCATTAGGTACAATACAAGATGCCGCTCGTGTGTCTACCTTGTACCTACTAGAAGTTATAGGCATTTTTCTAAACGCCTATTTGAGGTCAATATTTGACAAATAAATTTTTAAATCAAAAACTGTAAAAGTTAAGTGGACATAAACCCATATGGAGAGGTAGGCAATCGAACAAGGAATTTAAAAATAAAATAATATACAGTATGTTCCATTTAAAATAACAAAGTTGGTAGCCATTTCCGGTACAACCGGAAGTGATAGAAAGTCAAAAATATTTTCCATGAGGAGATCGCAATCAACCGTACAATGTTGAAT
>CAXAKX010000098.1:0-10930 GCA_963969525.1 Ontholestes murinus | reverse complement strand
CTTGGGAGCACTTCCTGGCCCCGTACCCGCTATTATTATCTACTTAGGGAAAGTTTTTTTATATATTAAAGTTGTAAATAACTAAGATTTTCAAAAATTTGTGTTTATTTTCACTACAATTGTTTCGAAAATGTATTGCTTCTTCATGTGAATGACAGTTTACAATAAAATTAGAAAAAACTTAGAGCTATATACATACACATTAACACTATTGGCCTCCATAGTGCCATGTCATCAATATCAGTAAAGAAAGTTAAATAAAAGTTTCGTATAGATTTGCAAAATAAACGTTTAAATGTATTTATATCCACATCGCGATAATACCTATGTTTTACAGTAACATTTTGTGTCTCATGTGATTTGCCAATAGAATTATTTTTACATGTTAAAATTTGGGCGGTATGGTCTGATATATTTGGTTCTACAATATCAAATACAACATTGTCGAGTTTTCAAAGTAAAGTTCAATTGAATATTTTTGTATTGATTTACAATTTAGAAACAGATTTTGTTAACAAATATTGCTGTTCCGCCGTGTACATGTTCTTTTCGAGTGAATGATGATATTAAAGTATATCCGAATATATTACAACTGTTTATTTGTCCCTCAGACATCCAGTGCTCGCTAAAACAAAATATCTCTCGTGAATGATTATGCAAGAATAATTCAATCTGGTTTAATTTGTTAGTCAAGCATTGCACATTCAAGTGGACTATTTTAAATGTGTGAGAGTCACACATATTTTTACTTATGTAATATTCTTGTTGATTTTTTGACATAGTTGCTGTTGGGATGAGTTTGAGGCCAATTGTTGAACATTTTCTTTTCTTGGAAATCGAAACCGTCTAACTGCAGCTTCCTGAGGCCAAATAGCTGGTTCATACACCTTATTGACATCACTAATTGGAAACGATACCTTGAACGACGCTCTTCTATCATCTTTTCGCAATTCTTCGCACGAAAATTGAATGTTAGGTGCAGTATGGCGTAGATGTTCTGTTAGATTATCCACCGTGGTGTTTGTGTTTAACCTGTATACGTGTAGGTAGCCATATTTTGGAACAGTCTGTACATAATCAGTATGTGTACTTGAACCAATAATAGGTTTAAAATAATTATTGTTTATTTTCTTTGGGTTCTTAATTTCCGTCGTTGTTTGTATTTTTTCATTCGGTTCAATGATTGATTTCGTCTGGTCCGTCTTCTTTTTATCGCTATAGTTTTTGGGCCCATTATTTTTGCTCGTTGAAATTAAACGAGTGTCCTTCCTTAAATCTCTATCTACAGTTATAGTGCAGTTTTCTGCAATTTGTTCAGTTTTATTATTTTTTTGCAGTTTCGATTGGCTTATAGATGTCTCCACATTATTTAAATTACAATCCGATTTTAGCAATTTATTAATTTCATTTAGATCATTTATTCGTGATTCCAGATGGAAGTTTAGCTTTTCTATTGTACTCACTTGTGTTCTTAAGTATTTATAATCCAGTTTAATAAATTCTTCTTCCGGATCATTTCTGTTTATAAGGCTATCTTTGTAGGTTATGCCACTGGAACAGCAATGAATATTCGACGAATTATCCACATATGTACCCCCAATTTAGAGTATACAGCTGGGATGATAGTTATTCTTGCAGTCACTGCACATCACATACGTTTTTACTGCCACTGAACAATAATTACACACAACTTCTTCTAACTGTTGTTTAGGCGCCATTTTTATTGTTGTAAAATTCTTACAATACTTCGATTCCAGTTATCGTTTGTTGTGGTGTACCTTAAGGGTTTTATGTGGGGCATATTTTGTTTTCAACATTTGTTAGCGATAACATTGCATCTTTTTGTAGCCCATTCTTACTTTAGGCCGATGATCTAAAAAAAATGTACCATTAACGGCAAAACTGACTGTCTAGAGCTCCAGAATGATTTGTCATCACTTCACCCTTGGTACGAATGCAATGACACGCAATGCAATATTGCAAGAATATTACACTTTCTAGTCAATACAATTGACTTTATATATATAGCATAAATAATAATCATCTAGAGAAAGTTAAATATATGAAAGACTTATGTATCACTTATGACCATAAATTCGGATTTGATCTGCATAATTTCAGCGATCAACTAATAACAGAAAGTTGATCGCTAAAATTACTCGGCTTGACAAAGAGAGTAACAAAAAAAATTCCGATACGAGGTGTTTTGTACGTAATAAGAAGCATTCTTGATTAACGTTGTATCATCAATATCATCAGTATGATCAATATGATCACCTTCAGTGCGAACTATGTTTATTTTTTAAGTATTTATGTTTTAAATGTAATGTTCTTTCTCAAGTGCTTAAAATTCTAGAAGAGAGAGACCTTTTTTGACATATTTGATATATCTAAAATATCCAAATTTCCCTCCGCAGTCATCTGGCTAACGTATCTGCTCGCATATTTTTTGTTTTCAATCAAAATCAATATTAAGAACCTTATAAGAATTAGTATAGCGACAAATTATGCGAATTTCGATATAATGATTTTAAGTTTCATTAGGAAATACTGAAAAAATTCTATAGGTAAAGGCAGGTTCTCAAAAATGGAAGAGAAACCATTGAAAAATTTTTGAACACTTGAAGGTACTTTGAAGGTTCAAAAATAGTCTGCAAAATATAAATCTAGGAAGAAAAATGCATGAAAATTTTTGAACCTACGTATAAAATTCTAGTCAACTGGAAGTAAAATTGCCAAAAATTCCAATCTAAAGAAATAAACATTTATATAAAAAATCGTTTAAGAAAAAGAAGTATAATAAGCAATGTTGTAAGAAAAATTGTTTTTATTATACTTATCTGAAAACACTTTGATTCCATATGCCTCTAGAATAATGGAATCGTCACTTTTTCAGGCGACCGCACAGAAAATGTTTGTTTGTGCGGTCTTTCTGTGCGCTAACCAATGTTTCCATAGTAGCAGATAAGGTTTGAAGTTTATTTTTGTGTCAGTGAAAGCCAATTTAAAAAATGTACTCAGACTTAGATGAAAATCCTGATGTTCCAGACGACATATTAGCTCAAGCGGCTCAAGTAAGTGCAGATTTACTACCGACAAAATCAAAAACAAGATACGAAAAGGAATATGAAATATTTAATGAATGGCGGGCTCAGAAGAATATAAAAAATGTAAGTGACGATGTACTTTTAGTCTATTTTTCGGAAAAGGCTAAATCTATGAAATCATCAACTTTATGGAGTAGATTCTCCATGGTAAAAAGCTGTTTGGCTATTAAAGAAAATATTGACACGAACATTTTTCGAAAAACTGTAGCATTTTTGAAGCGTCAAGCGGTGGGTTACGTACCAAAAAAATCAAGAGTTCTTACAGCAGAACAAGTAACTAAATTTTTATGTGAAGCTTCAGATGAGCAATATCTATTAGCAAAAGTAATATTAGTGTTTGGAATATTCGGTGCGTGCCGTCGAGATGATTTAATACGTTTAAGTTTAGACGATATTAAAGATAATGGTAGTTTTCTTGTCGTGTTTTTGCGAGATGGAAAAAATCATAAATCGAGAAGTTTCACGATTTCAAATGAAGGATGTACATTCGAGCCCTGCACATTTTACCGCAAATATGCAGATTTGCGGCCTAAACATATGGAGAGCAGAAGATTATTTGTAGCATACCGAAACCGTAAATGTTACGCTCAACATGTTGGATGCCATACTATCAGTGGTATCCCCAAACTTGTTGCGAAATACCTAAAACTAAATGATCACGAAAAATATACCGGACATGGCCTAAGGCGTTCTTCAGCAACCATGTTGGTCGAAAGCGGTGGTGACTTGCTTACTCTGAAAAGGCACGGAGGATGGCGTTCTTCCAGTGTAGCAGAAGGATATATAGAAGAATCTATACAAAGAAAAATAGAAGTTTCAAGGAAATTGTTTAACCCATCTCATGCGGAAAATACAACATCTGCAATTATAACTCAAGAAAATGAAATACTAAGGGGAATAAACTTTAACAATAATACTAATTGTACGATAAACCTTACTATTAATAATAACAGTTCCAATTAAATATGATTTTCGTTAATATTAACTCTACTTATATTTTCACTATTATAGATATTACAGTTTTGAAAAAAAAAAAAATTTTCAAAATATCTCTCTTAATATTGTTGTTTTCAAATAAGTATAATAAAAAATAGCGTTCATTACACGTCCAGAAATGGATTTTTCCGTGCTTGCATGACTTCCCGAACGGTCACGCGCGCACGGAAAAATCCTTTTTTCTGGACTCCTAATGAAATATACTATTACAAATTCTTACAATATAAAATAATATTCTCTATAACATCAACAACAAAAAATGTCAATTTGAAATAGTCTGCTGGAAATTCTAGAAGGAAAACTACTAGAATATACTAGCATTTTTAGAAATCAACCCAGTGTCATTAATTTATACAGGGTGTCCCATTTTAATCCGCCAGTAGCGATAATTCTGAAACTTTGCATTGAATCAAAAAGTGTTCCAAATGAAAAGTTAATGGTTCTGAGGGGGACATCTGATGTCGTAGACTTTGCCCCCCCAGCCCCCCAAGGGGGGCTGGGGGGGCAAAGTCTACGGCATCAGATGTCCCCCTCAGAACCATTAACTTTTCATTTGGAACACTTTTTGATTCAATGCAATGTTTCAGAATTATCGCTACTGGCGGATTAAAATGGGACACCCAGTATTGACCACTATTCTCCTTGAAAAAATGTATCAGGGAATTTAGATCAAAGTTTTAGAAATCTTATAATATGGAAGACGAAATGGAAAAATTTGATATGAAAAAGCAAGATATTGGAGTTTGGTGAAGAACAGCGCTTGTTATCGGGCATATTGTTTTGGAGTGATTCATTAATTATGGTTTTTAATTCCGCTATTGGTATAGATGTAAACAGGCTTTTTACGTCAAATGATATCATGATTATTTTCTTATCGAGCTGGAGGTTTTGGGTTTTGTCAATAAATTCTTGAGTATTTTTGATCGAATATTGAGATCTACATGGTATGCATTCTAATAGTTTATTATTGATATATGTGCAGATTTTATAGCATGGAGCTTGGCAGTATGACACAACCGGCCGCATTGTAATGTCGTAGTAGTTTGATCATATTTTCGCTTATGAGTGTTTCCATTTTTTCGATGTACTGTGTTTTTCCAGGATTGTAATTGTGTTGCCTTTATCTACTTTACACAATATTAGGCTGTTTTCTTTCCACTTTTTCCTTATTTTTTAATGGTATTTTCCTCCTTATTTGTGGTTTTGTTGGCTGATATTAATTATGTTGCTTAATGGTATTTTTTCCTGGATATTGGTAATGCTGGCTCGGTGTAATGCAATCTCTGTTTGAATTGCGAGCTCTTCATAATGGTTTTTGAGTGTTGTTGGTGTAGGTGAATATTTCAGTCCTTTTTCCAATAGTCTCATTTTATTTGGGTTGAAAGTTGTATTTGAACAATTCATCACTCTTGGATAAAATTTTGTTGGGTTAGACGTTTTTGTCTGTTTGCACATTTGGTTTCGTTTTAGGTATTCAAGTTTCTTTTTCTGGGACATGTAGTGTGCTTCTGTGCTTTAGCGTATTTTTCTATGGTGTCTGATATAAAATAATCAAATGTTATGTTGTCTAGTCTCTTCGTTAGCTCCATGTGCATGTCTTTAAGATGTTCTCGCAGAAACGAACGTCGGGCGTACCATTTCCTGTTTTCTAATTGTAACCAGTGTTGTGTTGCTTTTTGTACTGACCTTTTTGCTTGGTTTGTTATTACATTTGATTTTCATGTATTTTGGTGATAGATTAAATTGCAGGCATTCTTTATTAAAGTATATATGGTTTGTACACTTATTCATTTCTAACGTAGTTTTTCTATATAGCGTAGCTCGTTTCACTTCTCTTGTGGTTTTAATAAAGATAATGTTTGTAATATAATAGGTAATAACAATCGCTTTTCTTTACCAAACTTATATCCATCAAGAATGTAGCATAACTAGCATTACATTTAAGATATTGGAGGCAAAATCTCAAAAAATGAAAGAGAAATTACTAGAAAATTTGTAAACCCTCAATGTACTTACTAGGAATCCCAAATACAAATCCCGAAATCTCTACGAAAAATTACTCAAAAACTTTTAAGTCTACATATAAAGCAAATTGGATCAAACTTTTAATAAAAAAAAACTTAATTAACCGAAAAAATAAGTTGTAAAAAATATTTCAGAGAAAGCGAAATAATGGGGAATTATAATAGGAAAAATTGTAGAGAAATTTTTACAATCTAAAAAAAAAATTTTCTAGAACCTTTTAATAAAACAGATTGAAAGTGTATAAAAACTCTAAAATTTTAAAAATATTTTTTAATATAGTTGTTGCATAAACCATAAAGTCAAGGTAGTTAGTAAAGAGGCAAATGAAAAGTTTAAAGTAATGATCAACGACACACTAATAGCGGGGTATCATAGTTTGCCTACTTGTAATCAATGAGTATTGGTACCATACACAGGAGATTAGATGTAGAATCGAAAAAGCAGAAGCTGCATTTAACCAAGTGGCTAAACTATTCAAAAGTCAAGGCTTCGGAATCGACATTAAAATTAGATATCTACGATTATATATTTCCTCGATATTTCTCTTTGAAATGGAGACTCGAGGCTTTCGAAATATGACTATATAGGGGAATATTAAAGATTATTTGGGTATACAGAATGACCAACAATACAGGAATGGTACGAATGAAGAAGGACTTAGAAGTAATGAAAACCGCCAAGAGATGGAAACTAGAATTCCTTCGACTCATTATGAGAAAGGGGACCACATACCACTTTTCAAAATATGTTCTCCAAGTCTATGATAAAAGAGGACCAGGAAGAAGAATATCATGGCTTAAAACTTAAGAGCATGGTTCTCAAGAACTACCAGCGTAGCCGTGAACAAAATAATCATATCCAGGATGGTCGCCAATATTTGGAACGGAAAGGCAAGGACTTAATTTAATTTGGTTACTACTGTTTAAATAATACAAAATGTCCCAGACAAATTTAAAATAAATTATTAATAAAATAATATTTTAGAAATCTTGAAGAAAACTTACGGAAAATTTCCGGTAAGATTAATCAAAGAATTTGTAAAAATATCTTGAAGAAGTAACAAGTAATTATAAAATAAAGTACAAAATACACGAGAGTTATAAAAGGAAGAAAATTTGTTTAAAATTCCTTTAGAAACTTTAGAAATCTGGATTTGGAATTTCAAAAAAAATCAGATAAGATTAACCAAGAAATAGTGGAAAAATCTCAAAGAGTAGAAAAATAATTATAAAATAAAGCAAATAAGCTGACAGTTTTCAAACTTTCGTAAACTCATAATTTCTGAGTTCTAGTAATTCTCAAATCCACTTCTATCGAATTGGAAGAGAAATTACTAAAAATGCGATTATATAAAATAATAAATTATAAATAAAGCAAACAATGTTGAACATGTCTTGTTATGTTTTCTGGAAAATTTAAAACTCTCAAAAATGAAAACAATTTTTAAAATAGTAATCTACAACTAAAATTGTCGAAACGATAGTCACTTAATAAAGTGTTATACAAACAAAGTTAAACAGTTTTTCATTTGTAATCTACAATATGTATTACTGGAAAATATTAGAATGTTTAAAGAGGAAGAATATATGACAAGAAGAATTTTAAAATATATTCACGTAACGTAGTTATTATGATCGTTTCTACAGTGCTGAAATAAGTGCCCATGTTTCGAAATCTTCCATAAATATGTTGGCGACAACAGGTGATAGTGTAGATCCTATTGGTGTTACATCAGTTTGGCATTATCTTCGGTTATCATACATAAAATAGCTCTTTAATGTACAGTGCTTGATTAGGTTAAGCTTATAGCTACAAACAGAATATTGAAAGCAACGAGTATACATACAAGTTTTCGAGAGATAAGATTTCATAAGCTCCAGAAAATTTTGTGAGTTTTTCATGAATGAGGCTGCACATTCGAAATATGGTTGTGAATCGTTTGCTAGGCTGTATCTGTTAATATGTAGAGCTTGTAATCTGTCTGAGTGGGTCATTTTTTGTGAATTTTTGGTAATCCATATAAAATTTGGGCCATTTGCATAATTTTTCTCATGGGATAATCATTTTGTTTGGACTATGCATCCAGTGTGAAAGCATTAATCTTAAGTATTACAATCTTTTCCGGGTAGGTCATCGCATCGGTAGAAATTAGGACATAAAGGTCATTTTACATTGAAAAAAAATTTATTCGGTTACCTAATTTATATAAAACCACAGTCGAATTTTTTTATCTTTGTGTAGGATTGTAATTGATTCGTATTAGGGCAGTGATTTTATTGCCTGAAATTCTTCTCGCGTGATTTTAAGTTGTGGCGGTTTAGCTCTTCTGAGAATTTGTGCGGTGTTATTATTATTATTATTATTTCAGCATAATCTCGGTTTATGTTATTGATTGCTGTTTCTGCGCTACATAATATTTCCTTGCTCAAAATTATTATTGGAGACAATGCAAAAATAGTATCTTTTTCCAAAACGTCTAGGAATGCAGTGTCGAGTATGAAATTGGATAGATTATAGACGGTCATTTGTAGGTAATAAAATTTGTGTCTTTTTGACGTTTGACGTTTGGATTTTTGGACATCCGCAGATTCGGCGTTGAATTCCACATGAGTACCAATTTTGACTCACAGAGAAGGATGTATTAATGGCACCAAGGAATAAGTGTGTACTGATTAAGTTGTAACTGATTTGATACAGGTTTGTTTTCTTGGAATTTATGAGCTCTCGCAGTAGGTTTGAGCTTGTGTTTAGAATTCGGCTTGTTCTTGGTGTGTTGGTATGGAAATCTCACGATCATTCTGACAAGATAAGATAAGCACTTCCTGTTTGTAACGCATGTTGCGGTTTCCGGTTGATAAGATAAGGACTGTTTGTAACGGATGTTGCGGTTTCCCGTTAATAAGATAAATATATCCTGCCCTAGAACCGGTTAACTTTATATACTAAAAACAATCAAAGAGAGAAGATTAGAAAAAGAGAAAGGGGCTAATTCAGAAAAAAACGGCTCTTCTTGTGATGAGCCCCTTCTTCTAATCAGCCTCTTTTTTTCTTGGTAGATATAGTTAGCCGATTGTGGGGCAAGAAATCCTTATCTCATCAACTGGAATCCGCAACATCCGTTAGAAATAGAAAGTCCTTATCTTAGTTTTTAATGGTATAATTTGTTTAATAATAATAATTATAATAATAAACGTCTTTATTTGCTCACAAAAATGGGCGAAGTTAAGCCATTAAGGCTACTCACTATTTATCTTTAAATATTGTATTTATATATGCCGTAACCTGCGTAATTTTAGAAATTTGCAAAAAACATGTAAAATTATTTTTGCAATGAGAAAGCTAAATGGAAGATAATAGAAAGATAATTTAAATATAAAGGGTGTCTAAAAATGAACGGAGATTTTAATTTATTATTAAAACATATTTTATTATTGGAAAAGTACGAATGTTTTTATTTTAATATAAGGTACAAATATGGAGGTTATGTGTGGAAGACAATATCCGATAAATGGGCACCTCGACCTTGTTTGCAAATGGTCATTCTTTTGACAAAATTTTCAATTACATTTTGGCATAATTGCGGACCAATTTCATTAATGGTGCGTCTAATTTCTTCCTTGAGCTGCGAAATGGTCTGTGGATCATTGTCATACACTTTTTCTTTCAGAAAACCCAAAAGAAAGAAATCTAATGGCGTCAGATCGCACGATCTTGGTTGCCATTTCACATCGCCGCGGCGCGAAATAACACAACCATGGAATTTTGTTTGTAATAACTGCATTGTTTCGTTCGGAGTGTACCATCTTGTTGAAAGAATATGTCTTCCAAGTCCATGCCGTTTAATTCATTCCATAAAAAGTTGGTTATCATGTCACGATAACGAACACCATTGATAGTAATCGCATTTCCCGCAGCATTCTCGAAAAAGTACGCCCCAATCACTTCTCCAACCCAAAATCCGCACCAAGCAGTGACTCGTGGTCGGGGGAAATTAGTCTACACTCTTATTCGTTCTTTTAACTCCTTAATATTTGCCGGTTTGGTCTTTAAAATTGCTTTTCAAGTATCCTCATAAGAAAAAATCTATCCGAAGACCTTGGTGGCCATTCAACTGGTCCTCTTCTTCAATCCATCTTCGTGGAAATACATTATCCAGGTACTCATGGCCTTGCAAAATGGGATGGCGCACCGTCCCGTTGAAACAAGATGTTTTTATTTGGGACATCAGCTTCTACAGGGCATGGGAACAAAACAGTCAAACTCGGAATTAGATCTTCCTCCAAAAATTGTATATATCCCGCTATATTCAGATTGTTTGGGAAGAAAATTGGTCCAATAACTCGATCCCAATAATCCCTGTCCAAACATTAACTTTTTCTTGATATTGAGTGGGGTCTTCCCACATCCAGTGTGGGTTCTTCTCTGCCCAATAACGGCAATTTTGACGATTTACCTCACCATTTAACATAAAAATTGATACATTAGAAAACAAAATGTGTTCTATATTGGATTGATGAGGCTTTTACTTGGTAAAATTCCATTATATAGGAGATAAATAAAACACTTGGGTTTTGAGAATTTTCACTGCGACAATTGTTTCGCCACACACTGGCTTCATTAGGCAGATGATAAAAGATGTGTTCTATGTTTAGAACTTTTTATTTCATTAGGATGATAGTTTTACGCTCTAAGGATTCTTGACCCTGAAGACTGCCTAATTTTGAATTCACTAGCCATCTGCCTAGAGAAGACATTATGATTTTCCTAACCAGAGAGAAGTACATAAATTTTGACATTTTCAC
>CAXAKX010000097.1:37500-44854 GCA_963969525.1 Ontholestes murinus | reverse complement strand
ATTCGAGACGACGATTCCAAGGAATACACGACTCTGGCCGCTAGTCACACACCACCACTAGTAGTAGTAGTAGGTGTATGGCCCGGCGCCTCCTCGAAAACTGTCCGTTGCGAAAATTTTGTCGACAGTGGGTGAACGTGCACGCACACATTTCACACACATTATCAATAATGTCAGTCACCAAGTGTTGTAGAATACAAGATCGGAGGTTCGCCTCTGACTCGTTTCTCAAAACGCTCTAGTACACTACCCTGAACGGTGAATCACTTGGCTCGTGGGTCGATGAAGAACGCAGCTAATTGCGCGTCTTATTGTGAACTGCAGGATACATGAACATCGACATTTCGAACGCACATTGCGGTCCTTGGATACTGTTCCTGGACCATTCCTGGCTGAGGGTCGTTTCTATTTCCAAGACTGTCCGGTTCTCTAACGCACTGTCCGTGGCACTTTCGCGCTGAAAAACGCTCGTGGTGTGTGTGATGTGCGTTTGTGGGGAACGTCGGGACCAAATTGGAGGTTCGCTGTTTTTCGTCTCGACGAAAGATCCGTCCTCTTAAATCAAAAACTGTCGTTTGACTAAACGAACGAACGAACCGTGTTTTCGCTTGCGTTAACACACGCTAGAGAGAGGTGAGGTCGTCCTTACCGGCGTACAGACGAGATGATCGTCGTCGTCGTCGACGTCTCGAGACACTCGAGATGAGGCGATGTGACGGTCGTCAAGTTCGTCCGCGGAGAACACCGGTCGTCGTTTCCTAGAAAAAATATATATATTATATATGTATATGAAATTCTGAGGACGTCTGGCCGTGCGTGTACACCGTGTGTTTACGCGTTTGAGCGTTCCGCACCGCACACTCTCTTAACATATATATATACACATATATTTGATTCAGACCTCAGAGCAGGTGGGAGTACCCGCTGAATTTAAGCATATTACTAAGCGGTGGAAAAGAAACTAACCAGGATTCCCTTAGTAGCGGCGAGCGAACAGGGAAAAGCCCAGCACCGAATCCCGCGGCCGTCTTACGCGTTGTCGCCGGGAAATGTGGTGTTAGGGAGGATCCGTCATCCCGAGGTCGTACGGTGCGTCCAAGTCCTTCTTGAACGGGGCCACTACCCATAGAGGGTGCCAGGCCCGTAGCGATCGCCGTCGACAGCGGGAGGATCTCTCCTCAGAGTCGGGTTGCTTGAGAGTGCAGCCCTAAGTGGGTGGTAAACTCCATCTAAGGCTAAATATAACCACGAGACCGATAGCGAACAAGTACCGTGAGGGAAAGTTGAAAAGAACTTTGAAGAGAGAGTTCAATAGTACGTGAAACCGTTCAGGGGTAAACCTGAGAAACCCGAAAGGTCGAATGGGGAGATTCAGCGTGTCTCGTCTGCTCTGGAGTGTTGGGCGCTTGTGAGACGGTCACGGACCTCGGTCCGACGATCGCTCCGTCCTCTCTCTGTTTTCGGGGTGACGAACTCGTGCACTTCTCCCCTAGTAGGACGTCGCGACCCGTTGGGTGCAGGCCTAAGGATCGGGGTGGAGACCGAGTGGCGCCTTCGGGCCGTTTCCGTTCGGACCCCCGTCTCCCGGCCTGCTCGCCCGACGGTATAGCAGTGGCGCGGGGCCGCGATACTTAATTCGCGTCCGGCCCGTCGCAAGTGCTTGCGGATATCTGGTGGGCGTCTGGGGACTCGTGCCTCGACTCCGCCGGACCCGTTCGACTGCTGGCGACGGTGTCCTCGGACAGACTCCGTTTATACGCCCGTCGGCGACGCTTTAGCTTTGGGTACTTTCAGGACCCGTCTTGAAACACGGACCAAGGAGTCTAGCATGTTCGCGAGTCATTGGGACTTAGCGAAACCTAAAGGCGTAATGAAAGTGAAGGCCGTGCCTAGCGCGTGCCTAGGGAAGACGTGCGGGACTACGATCCCGCGCTGCACTCCCGGGGCGTCTCGTGCTCATTGCGAGCTGAGGCGCACCAAGAGCGTACATGCTGGGACCCGAAAGATGGTGAACTATGCCTGGTCAGGACGAAGTCAGGGGAAACCCTGATGGAGGTCCGTAGCGATTCTGACGTGCAAATCGATCGTCGGAACTGGGTATAGGGGCGAAAGACCAATCGAACTATCTAGTAGCTGGTTCCCTCCGAAGTTTCCCTCAGGATAGCTGGCGCTCCGGTGAGCGAGTCTCATCCGGTAAAGCGAATGATTAGAGGCATTGGGGTCGAAACGACCTCAACCTATTCTCAAACTTTAAATGGGTGAGATCTCCGGCTTGCTCAAACGATGAAGCCGCGAGATCGGATCAGAGTGCCAAGTGGGCCACTTTTGGTAAGCAGAACTGGCGCTGTGGGATGAACCAAACGTCGAGTTAAAGCGCCTAAATTAACGCTTATGGGATACCATGAAAGGTGTTGGTAACTTAAGACATTATTTATTTATAAAGCATTACATTATGTATAGCTTATTCTTAACTTAAAACTAACTTAAATCTACCCTCCCGCAGGTTAAAGAATAGGTAAAATAAATATCCCTCGTTTTTTAAATCTTTATTCCGCCCAGTACAAATTCCCCGTATAAAACATCCATAATAAAACACCCCCTCAATATATAGAATTTATTTCACCCTCTCCCGCAAAACACATAAATACATTAAAATCAATTTAGCCGTTCTTCTTTCTTCTATCTCTTCTCATCACTGGTCCTCTTCTGCTCTTCTGCGACGATGAGTCCTCTTGTCCTCTTCTACGACGAATAGTCCACTTCTGCGATGTCGCAGCCTCCTTGGTGTGTTCTCTTCTTTCTTCTTTCTTCTTTCTTCGTGACGCTCCTCTTCTGCGACGATGTGTCCTCTTCTTTTCTTCTGCGAAGATGGGTCCTCTTGTCCTCTTCTACGAAGTACGATCCTCTTCTGCGATGATGCGTCCTCTTCTTTGTGGTCCTCTTCTTTCTTCAGTGTGGAAAGTGGTATCCCGCGCGCTGCCCGTTCATCACCGTGTTTTGGTTTTCCGCCGGTATTGAAGTGATTCTGCTTCATATGAGCACGCACAGATAATTCTCACAAAAGCATGTATAAAATTTAGCCCGTTTTCAATGACTCTATTGAACCCGCAAATAATTTAAACACGTCCCAGAATTTATTTTCGCGCCTAATATTGACCAGCTCTCCGTAGTTAGCTGGCCATCCTAGTCCAGCCGAGACGAGCTCAACGTGTGCCCGATCTCGTTGCTCCTGCGTAAACGAGCAGGAGAACATAACATGTTCCGCGCTATCAACCCCGTTACCGCATTCACAGTCTTCTAATTCTACTTTACCTATCTGTTTAAGAAATTTCCCAAAGTTTCCATGTCCTGTCATTAATTGAGTCATTTCTGGTGTTATTTTCACTAAGATTTCCCGCCTTTCGTTTACCGATTTAATAAAATTGAATGTAACCCGCCCGTTAACCGAGTTTGCCCATCCGTTATTCCACCTGACTCTCGCGTCGCCTCTAATTAATCGTTTCGCGTATGAGAACGGTGCTCTATCGTAGACGTTCAAAACTGTTTCCCTCGTGGCTTCTTTCGCAAGTTTATCTGCCCTCTCGTTTCCCTCGTTTCCTACGTGCGCTCGCGTCCAGTGAAACCTAATTGTTTTTCCCCGCGCTTCCCTTATTAATCGGTCTATTTCTAACATTAATTCCGTTGGTTTCCGCATTGATCTAAGTGCATGAAGTGCAGCCTTAGAGTCGGATATAACGTGCCACACACCGTTCTCTTTTTGTTTTATATATTCGACCGCGGCCCTAATTGCAACTAATTCACTCTGGAAGACTGTGCATTTATTACCCAATTTAAGTTTTAAAAAGTCCCTTTCCGCGCCCAGTTTATATACCGCAATGGCCGCGCCGATGCCATGTTCCGTTTTTGACCCGTCTGTAAAAATTGCGTTTTCCGCTTCGAATTCCGCGTCTACTACGTTAAAATCTATTCCGCGATTCTCAGCTGGATGCCTACTTGAATGCCCTCTCTGTTCTATTAATACTATTTCGTCGCCGCGATCTAATTGTCCTGAGTTTCGCGTCCGCCATCGTGAGCTTGTTTCCCTAATTTTTTCCTCTATTGGAATTAAGTCCGCAATAATTAGTGCCGCATCCGCTGAAACCGTTTTATACGCTGCCGCCGCGCCTATCGCCATTATACGTTGCACCGATCGCAAATTCTTAATTTCTCGTGATTTTAACTTATTTCCCCATATCGCAGAACCATACGTGATAGCCGGTTCTATCGCGCCCAAGTATATTGTCCGCATCGCGTCCCTCGTCAAGCCCCACGTGAGTTTACAAGCCACCCGTAGCTGTTGTGAAATTTTTCGCGCCTTTATGCAAATATAATCTATGTGCTGCCGCCAGCTTAATTTTTCATCTATTACAATACCAAGATATTTAATACTCTCCGCGCAGTGAACAAATGTATCGCCCATTTTAAAATTTGGTCTCGCCTGTTTTAATTTTCCAAAAAAAAGTCCCGTCGTTTTATCCGCGTTGAATTTTAATTTAACTTCCTCACCCCAACTATTAATAATTTCTAATGCTGAATTTACCGTATTCTTAAGCCCCTTATATTGACCTGACCGTGCAAGTAAAACCGTGTCATCTGCAAACGCAATTATTTCACAGTTATCTGGAATGATTTTCCTCAGAAGTGTCGCGTGAACTATTTTCCAAAAGCCCGGTCCTGATTTTGACCCCTGCGGACAACCTCGTTCGATTTCCCTAATAACCGATTGCCCCGCGTAATCTATTCGCGCCGTACGTTTTTCTAAGAAATCCTTAGTTAATTTAATTAAATTTCCCGGTACGCCCATCCTTCCCAATTCATTAATTATAATCGGCCACCACGTATGATCAAACGCCCCCGCAATATCTAACGAAACTACCGCGCTGTAGTCACCCGCCCGTTTCGCGTTTTCTACAAAATCTATCACTCTCTTTACCGCGTGCACCGTTGTTTTCCCCTTCGTAAAACCGTATTGATTAGCGGCCGTCGCGCCGGTAGTCTCTAGATGATATTCAATCCGTTTGATTAAAATATCATCCAGGATCTTCCCGAGACAGGGAAGCAAACAGATAGGTCTGTAACTTCCCATATCCGCGACGTCCTCTTTCCCTGCTTTTGGAATTAACCTAACGTCTGTGTCTTTCCAACAAGTCGGAAAGACTCCCTCTCCTACGCACATACGTATGCATGCAAAAATTTCCTCGCCTATTATACTCATTGCCCGTTTAACTATTTCGATAGTGATTTTATCGCGCCCTGGTGCTTTTTTTGCACCTATTCCTCTAATCGCGTTATCTAATTCGACACGTGTGAGGTCACAATCGTTTGCGCCCCCCGTGACACACGCCGCCTGTTCACGAATTTCTGTGTGTACCTCACTATCGTTAACCGCGTTATCTTCCGGAAAGAATTTATTTAGTAAAGCCGCCGCCGTTTCTTGCATCGTTTTTGTATACGTTCCGTCCGCCAATCTAACATTCGAAATTACATTACGCCGTTTACTGCCCCTAATTACTTTATACGCGCACCCCCACGGCTCTTCACTAGAAGATTCCGTGCAAAATCGTTTCCATTCATTTAACCGCGTGTCTTTAATTAATTTTTTATACTCGTTGAATTTAGCATAATATTCGCGCTTTTTGTCGTCCCTTTCTACGTCCCCTCGCGACCTATTCCACGCCTTTTTTAATCTACGTACTTCCGCTCTCGCGTTATCTATTTCCCTAGTCCACCACGGTACTGATTTCGCGAATTTTTTAATTCGCGGAATCCCTGCCTCGCATGCCCCGACAATTAATTTATTTATTATTTCCGCCGAATTATTAATACCCTCTCGCGATCGATCAGCTAATGCCCTTATAATCTGATGTCTATTGCTTTCTAAAATTGAATCAAATATTTCCCAGTTCGCCCGTTTGATGCAGAATCCGCGTTTTTCGTTTGAATTATCATTAATCGCGCCTCCAATTTCCCACCTAATTATCCTATGATCTGAAATTTCATTTTCCGTATCTACCGACCATCCATACACCGAGGCCGCGATGTCAACAGAACAAGCTGTCACGTCAATGAAGCTTGTTCGGTCCCCCGGGCCGGCATATGTTGGTATATTTCCCGTATTCAATATAATTAATTCGCGTTCGTCTAAAAGTTCCGAAAAAATTCTACCACGTTTGTCCTCCGTAGGGCTGCCCCATAATCCGCATTTCGCATTTGCGTCGATTCCTAGTATAATTTCCCCTTTGTTTGCTAATGACCCTAGCACGTGTCTAAGCTCACTAATGGCTTCTTCGTAATCCTCATCCCTCTTGTTACCTGCGCACGGTAGGTAAGCCGAAATTCCGAAAAATCTTAATGACCCCTTTTGAAATTCTATAACCGTAATTTTCTCTGAACACAAATCTGTTAAAATTACCCCATTAGCCGTACCTGAATTAACGCAAATTGCCGTCCGTGGGCAATTACCTACTTTATAAAAAATATCCATATGTGAGGTGAAGCCTCTTACTCTGCCTCCGCGTATGTTCGGTTCCTGAATAAAACAAATATCTATTCCCTCGTCCGCGATAATTTTCGTTAATAAATTTACCCCTGACATGCTTTTGTTTAAATTAATCTGCGCACACTTCACCAATGAAACAGAATCACTTACCCCGTTAGAATTCGATGTTTGATTAAACATCGTAATCGATGCTGTCGATGTACCGCTCCTCGAATCGCTTCATCGACGGGCAGCGTCGCGATTTGGCGTCGTGGTCAGTCTCGAACTTACGTCCATCTTTAACCGTGTCATTATGTCGCGTGCACACAACACAACACGTTTTGCGGCTCTTGCATTCCTTGAATGCATGGCCGCTTTCACCGCACTTTCCACACACTTGTTCTTTTATTTTACAGTCCGCAGATCTGTGACCGAACCCGTGGCACTGAAAACACTGTAGAATTTCTCTATAGTCTTCCGCGAATACACATTCATAACCAATTTTCAGCGGTCGATCTTGTAGAAGTTTCCTTAGCAAAGCAGGCACTTCCACAACGACAGATTTTGTGTACTTGTTCCTAAAGTTCTTGATCTGCCGCCGTACACTAACGTTCTCCTTAAATTCCTCCATAGATTTATAAATGCCACGTACAAATTCGTTTTGTCTGTAAATGGTATCTATTACAGTTTCGGCCGTGGCGTTGACGTCGATTCGGAATAAACGCATCCACGGCTTGCGTTTCTCCACGTTGTTCATTTTCAATTCGGTCTTATTAACAGCCTTTTTAAATTTCTCTAGATCGTTGGCATCCGGACAGTTAATTTTCACGCCTCCAT
>CAXAKX010000097.1:12500-32500 GCA_963969525.1 Ontholestes murinus | reverse complement strand
AAAAATAATGTGGGTGTTCTTAAAATTATTACGAACGAAAAATGTTAATAAATTAATAAAATATTTATTTCATCCATCATCATACCAGTTTTATTCAGCCACAGCAGTTAAACATAAAATAACAATAATATAAATAATAAATAAAAATATTAATTGATGATATGATGATATATAATAATAATGCTGCTGGTAAAAATTACAATGGATAAACGATATTTTTTTTTTAAATGATCGATGGGCGTTATTCTGTACACGAATGGACATCAGATCTGCGGCCGTTATTCGGTACACGAATAGGCATCACATCTGCGGCCGTTATTCGGTACACGAATAGGGATCACATTTGCGGCCGCTATTCGGTACGTAAAGTGATATAATTAATTACCGTTTTTCTGTACCCATATCCGTAACGAATGTATGTTAAATAAGGCGTGAGTGGTGGTTAAATTTCGCAATTTTCACACTTACCACCAATGTTTCCTTTCGTTTCGAACGAGCGAATGGACGAATTTTATATTATCGTATAGTAAAAGAACTTTCGACAGTCATCCGGTACCGGTGTGCGATTGACCTATATGTGGCGGCCGGTGGGTCGATGTGCACGATGCTAAAAGCGAAATTTCGATCGACACGAAATAATTTCGAAATTTTTACCACGGTTCGCATTTATTTCCGCTCGTCGATGTGTCCTTTCGTATCGCGTAAGCGAATTAACGAATATTATATTTTAATATTATAAAAATAATTTCGACAAGAAATAATTTCGAAACTTTTACCACGGTTCGCAATTTATTTCCGCTCGTCGATCTTTTTTCCTTACGTTTCGTGCGAGCGAACGAACGAACGAACGAATATTATATTATCGAATGATAAAAGAAATTTCGACAGTCATTCTGTACCGGTGTGGCGGTCGGTCGGTGTGCACGGTGCGAAAAGCGAAATTTCGATCGACACGAAATAATTACGAAATTTTTACCACGGTTCGTATTTATTTCCGCTCGTCGATGTGTCCTTTCGTATCGCGTAAGCGAATTAACGAATATTATATTTTAATATAATAAAAATAATTTCTGCCGTTATTCGGTACCTATGTACGAAAAACCTATATGTGGCGGTCGGTCGGTCGGTGTGCACGGAGCTAAAACCGAAATTTCGACAAGAAATAATTTCGAAATAATTTCGAAACTTTTACCACGGTTCGCAATTTATTTCCGCTCGTCGATCTTTTTTCCTTACGTTTCGTGCGAGCGAACGAACGAATATTATATTATCGAATGATAAAAGAAATTTCGACAGTCATTCTGTACCGGTGTGGCGGTCGGTCGGTGTGCACGGTGCGAAAAGCGAAATTTCGATCGACACGAAATAATTACGAAATTTTTACCACGGTTCGCATTTATTTCCGCTCGTCGATGTGTCCTTTCGTATCGCGTAAGCGAATTAACGCATATTATATTTTAATATTATAAAAATAATTTCGACAAGAAATAATTTCGAAACTTTTACCACGGTTCGCAATTAATTTCCGCTCGTCGATCTTTTTTCCTTACGTTTCCTGCGAGCGAGCGAACGAACGAATATTATATTATCGAATGATAAAAGAAATTTCGACAGTCATTCTGTACCGGTGTGGCGGTCGGTCGGTGTGCACGGTGCGAAAAGCGAAATTTCGATCGACACGAAATAATTACGAAATTTTTACCACGGTTCACATTTATTTCCGCTCGTCGATGTGTCCTTTCGTATCGCGTAAGCGAATTAACGAAAATTTTATTTTAATAAAATAAAAATAATTTCTGCCGTTATTCTGTACATGTGTACGAAAAATATATATGTGAGGCGGTCGGTCGGTGTGCACGATGCCAAAAGCGTTATTCGGTACGGGCGTGCGAAATAATTGTACGCGGCGGTCGGTCGGTGTGCACGATGCTAAAAGCGTTACTCGGTACCTGTGTGCGAAAAACCTAAAGTCGAACGTTTTGACTTCGGTCCGCTTTATTTCCACTCGCCGATCTGTCCTTTCGCATCGCGTAAGCGAATTAACGAAAATTTTATTTTAATAAAATAAAAATAATTTCTGCCGTTATTCCGTACCTATGTACGAAAAATATATATGTGAGGCGGTCGGTCGGTGTGCACGATGCCAAAAGCGTTATTCGGTACGGGCGTGCGAAATAATTGTACGCGGCGGTCGGTCGGTGTGCACGATGCTAAAAGCGTTATTCGGTACCTGTGTGCGAAAAACCTAAAGTCGAACGTTTTCACTTCGGTCCGCTTTATTTCCACTCGCCGATCTGTCCTTTCGCATCGCGTAAGCGAATTAACGAAAATTTTATTTTAATAAAATAAAAATAATTTCTGCCGTTATTCCGTACCTATGTACGAAAAATATATATGTGAGGCGGTCGGTCGGTGTGCACGATGCCAAAAGCGTTATTCGGTACGGGCGTGCGAAATAATTGTACGCGGCGGTCGGTCGGTGTGCACGATGCTAAAAGCGTTATTCGGTACCTGTGTGCGAAAAACCTAAAGTCGAACGTTTTCACTTCGGTCCGCTTTATTTCCACTCGCCGATCTGTCCTTTCGAATCGCGTAAGCGAATTAACGAAAATTTTATTTTAATAAAATAAAAATAATTTCTGCCGTTATTCCGTACCTATGTACGAAAAATATATATGTGAGGCGGTCGGTCGGTGTGCACGATGCCAAAAGCGTTATTCGGTACGGGCGTGCGAAATAATTGTACGCGGCGGTCGATCGGTGTGCAGGATGCTAAAAGCGTTATTCGGTACCTGTGTGCGAAAAACCTAAAGTCGAACGTTTTCACTTCGGTCCGCTTTATTTCCACTCGCCGATCTGTCCTTTCGCATCGCGTAAGCGAATTAACGAAAATTTTATTTTATTAAAATAAAAATAATTTCTGCCGTTATTCGGTACCTGTGTACGAAAAACATATATATGAGGCGGTCGGTCGGTGCGAATAAGCGAATTGACGAAAATTTTATTTTAATATAATAAAAATAATTTCTGCCGTTATTCGGTACCTGTGTACGAAAAACATATATATGAGGCGGTCGGTCGGTGCGAATAAGCGAATTGACGAAAATTTTATTTTAATAAAATAAAAATAATTTCTGCCGTTATTCCGTACCTATGTACGAAAAATATATATGTGAGGCGGTCGGTCGGTGTGCACGATGCCAAAAGCGTTATTCGGTACGGGCGTGCGAAATAATTGTACGCGGCGGTCGGTCGGTGTGCACGATGCTAAAAGCGTTATTCGGTACCTGTGTGCGAAAAACCTAAAGTCGAACGTTTTCACTTCGGTCCGCTTTATTTCCACTCGCCGATCTGTCCTTTCGCATCGTGTAAGCGAATTAACGAAAATTTTATTTTATGAAAATAAAAATAATTTCTGCCGTTATTCGGTACCTGTGTACGAAAAACATATATATGAGGCGGTCGGTCGGTGCGAATAAGCGAATTGACGAAAATTTTATTTTATTAAAATAAAAATAATTTCTGCCGTTATTCGGTACCTATGTACGAAAAATATATATGTGAGGCGGTCGGTCGGTGTGCACGATGCCAAAAGCGTTATTCGGTACGGGCGTGCGAAATAATTGTACGCGGCGGTCGGTCGGTGTGCACGATGCTAAAAGCGTTATTCGGTACCTGTGTGCGAAAAACCTAAAGTCGAACGTTTTCACTTCGGTCCGCTTTATTTCCACTCGCCGATCTGTCCTTTCGCATCGTGTAAGCGAATTAACGAAAATTTTATTTTATTAAAATAAAAATAATTTCTGCCGTTATTCGGTACCTGTGTACGAAAAACATATATATGAGGCGGTCGGTCGGTGCGAATAAGCGAATTGACGAAAATTTTATTTTATTAAAATAAAAATAATTTCTGCCGTTATTCGGTACCTGTGTACGAAAAACATATATATGAGGCGGTCGGTCGGTGCGAATAAGCGAATTGACGAAAATTTTATTTTATTAAAATAAAAATAATTTCTGCCGTTATTCGGTACCTGTGTACGAAAAACATATATATTAGGCGGTCGGTCGGTGCGAATAAGCGAATTGACGAAAATTTTATTTTAATATAATAAAAATAATTTCTGCCGTTATTCGGTACCTGTGTACGAAAAACATATATATGAGGCGGTCGGTCGGTGTGCACGATGCTAAAAGCGTTATTCGGTACGGGCGGGCGAAAAACTTATATGCGGCGGTCGGTCGGTGTGCACGATGCCGAGAGCGTTATTCGGTACCTGTGTGCGAGAGACATATATATATGGTGGTGCACGGTGCGATGAGCGAATTTTCATTTTACGCAAATAAAGTCGAGTATTACGCTTCGTTTCGTCTTGTTTCACACACAAATGATATTTTCGGGCAGTGCTAAGTGGAAAAATAAAAATAAAATTTCTCGCCGTTATTCTGTACAAATATGCATCAAACAGCTGTATGGGCGGTGCAGGTCGAAAGCGTTATTCGGTACCGGTGTGCGAAAAACCTAATGTCGAACGTTTTAACTTCGGTCCGCTTTATTTCCACTCGCCGATGTGTCCTTTCGTATCGAGTAAGCGAATTAACGAAAATTTTATTTTAATAAAATAAAAATAATTTCTGCCGTTATTCGATACCTATGTACGAGAAACATATATATGAGGCGGTCGGTCGGTCGGTCGGTCGGCGCGCACGATGCTAAAAGCGTTATTCGGTACGGGCGTGCGAAAAACTTAAATGCGGCGGTCGGTCGGTGCGCACGATGCCGAAAGCGTTATTCGGTACCTGTGTGCGAGAGACATATATATGGTGGTGCACGGTGCGATGAGCGAATTTTCGATTTACGCAAATAAAGTCGAGTATTACGCTTCGTTTCGTCTTGTTTCACACACAAATGATATTTTCGGGCAGCGCTAGGTGGAAAAATAAAAATTTAATTTCTCGCCGTTATTCTGTACAAATATGCATCAAACAGCTATATGGGTGGTGCAGGTCGTTCGGGTGAAAAGTGGAAGATTGAAAAAGAACGACCAGGCGAGCAGTATATGTATATATATCGCAAAGAAACGCCGAAATAAATATCCTTTTGGCTTTAATAAACCGTCGCATGGGTAAAATAAAATTTTTAACAAATTTTTGCCCTATGCGACGGACGGAGAGACGAACGACGAACAACGGCGGGCGACGACACACGGCAACGGGCGACGACACAACAACCAGTGTAGTGTAATGCCATTATATACGTTACGTGTAATAAGTCGGCCGGCGTGTTTTTAGTTTTTATCTCTTGTGGGGGAACGCGAGGTCTCAGTGTGTTCACCAAGCTGCTACTTCTCTAGTATTATATATAATATATAATAAGAAGATGTGTGTGGTTTTGCGTGTTCGGTGTGCCTCATATAATCGTTCCCCATCATATTAAAACACATAAAATATCATCATCGTCTGTTGAAAATAAAATCACGGCCTCACGTGTCTGGACAGTTCGATGTATTTAATATAAAACGACGACGAACCGGAGAGACGAACGACGAACAACGGCGGGCGACGACACACGGCAACGGGCGACGACACAACAACCAGTGTAGTGTAATGCCATTATATACGTTACGTGTAATAAGTCGGCCGGCGTGTTTTTAGTTTTTATCTCTTGTGGGGGAACGCGAGGTCTCAGTGTGTTCACCAAGCTGCTACTTCTCTAGTATTATATATAATATATAATAAGAAGATGTGTGTGGTTTTGCGTGTTCGGTGTGCCTCATATAATCGTTCCCCATCATATTAATACACATAAAATATCATCATCGTCTGTTGAAAATAAAATCACGGCCTCACGTGTCTGGACAGTTCGATGTATTTAATAAAACGACGACGAACCGGAGAGATGAACGACGAACAACGGCGGGCGACGACACACGGCAACGGGCGACACAACAACACCAGTGTAGTAGTGTAATGCCATTATATACGTTACGTGTAATAAGTCGGCCGGCGTGTTTTTAGTTTTTATCTCTTGTGGGGGAACGCGAGGTCTCAGTGTGTTCACCAAGCTGCTACTTCTCTAGTATTATATATAATATATAATAAGAAGATGTGTGTGGTTTTGCGTGTTCGGTGTGCCTCATATAATCGTTCCCCATCATATTAATACACATAAAATATCATCATCGTCTGTTGAAAATAAAATCACGGCCTCACGTGTCTGGACAGTTCGATGTATTTAATAAAACGACGACGAAACCGGAGAGACGAACGAGGAACAACGGCGGGCGACGACACACGGCAACGGGCGACACAACAACACCAGTGTAGTAGTGTAATGCCATTATATACGTTACGTGTAATAAGTCGGCCGGCGTGTTTTTAGTTTTATCTCTTGTTTGGGGGAACGCCGAGGTCTCAGTGTTGCACCAATCTGCTACTCTATTATAATATATAATAAGATGTGTGTGGTTTGTGTGTCGGTTGTGCCTCATACAAAAATCGTTCCCCGTATTTTACTACATATATAAATATATATCATCATCGTGTTATTATCGTCTGTTGAAAATAAAATCACGGCCTCGCCGTGTCTGGACAGTTCGATGTTTTAATAAAACGAGACGCGAGAAATCAGTTGCCGCCCGAGGAAATTTTTTTCTTGTCTCTCACCCACCATATATATATACCGTCTGTTGAATATAAAATCACGGCCTCGCCGTGTCCGGACAGTTCGGTGTTGAAAACTCTAACAGGTAGTTTGAACCTGTCCGAATAGCACGTTCGCGGGACCCATTTCGTATATTCGTTTATGCGTATGGCCCTTATGCGAGCAACATGTAGACTGAACATGTAATATTTTTAAAGTAGCGGTGCGTAAAAACTCCGTGAAAATTCAAATGCAATAACTCACCGAATTCCGAGCGAGAATGAAAACTTATGTTGATTGAAATATATATATCATCATAAAGTCAGACGTTCGGGGGACCCGAGCGCGTGGTCCCCTTGGCCGAGACGATGATTTTCAATCTAACGAACAATGATGTTTTTTGTAGTGTGTGTAAGCCTTGGCGAGATGTGAAATTTATAAAATTTCTCTTCTCTCTCATGCCATATATATGATATATTGATGCATTTCGGAGTTGTGTGGACCGAGAGTCTCTCCACTCCTATTCTTGGTGTTCACACCGCCGGCCGGCCGCCGTGTGCTCGTGTACATGTGCCGTCGTGTGCTGACGTGTGTGTCTCCGGGCGCATTATCAAACAAAAAAATTCGTGGGTCTGCATAAATGTGTGAACGTCTAGTCGCAATATCGCCGTAGCACAACCGCCGCCCCGCGTTTCGTGTCTTTTACACAAGTTGCATCACGTCCACCGTCTTGACCCCGCCACAGGGGCGGGATAGGTGTTTTACTGGCGTGCTCTGTATACCAATGGAGTGACACGTTAACGTCGGGGGTCCGTGCACGCGTAAACCGGGATATGTGCGATGTTCCGTTCAGCAGAGAGCAGAATTACGAATTCTTGGTGTTCACACCGCCGGCCGGCCGCCGTGTGCTCGTGTACATGTGCCGTCGTGTGCTCACGTGTGTGTCTCCGGGCGCATTATCAAACAAAAAAAGTCGTGGGTCTGCATAAATGTGTGAACGTCTAGTCGTAATATCGCCGTAGCACAACCGCCGCCCCGCGTTTCGTGTCTTTTACACAAGTTGCATCACGTCCACCGTCTTGACCCCGCCACAGGGGCGGGATAGGTGTTTTACTGGCGTGCTCTGTATACCAATGGAGTGACACGTTAACGTCGGGGGTCCGTGCACGCGTAAACCGGGATATGTGCGATGTTCCGTTCAGCAGAGCAGAATTTCGAACCACCTCTTTATTATAAATAAATGAGCTCGTCGTTACACCGGGCGCGCGCGCGCGTAAGCGCCGCCGCTCGAGTGTGCGCGACTAAACACAGCTCCCTGGTTGATCCTGCCAGTAGTCATATGCTTGTCTCAAAGATTAAGCCATGCATGTCTCAGTACAAGCCAAATTAAGGTGAAACCGCGAAAGGCTCATTAAATCAGTTATGGTTCCTTAGATCGTACCACTTATCCTTGGATAACTGTGGTAATTCTAGAGCTAATACATGCAAACAGAGTTCCGACCGGAGACGGAAGGAGCGCTTTTATTAGATCAAAACCAATCGGTGTCGGACGCGAGTCCGTTCATCGTACAACTTGGTGAATCTGAATAACTTATTGCTGATCGCACGGTCTCGCACCGGCGACGCATCTTTCAAATGTCTGCCTTATCAACTGTCGATGGTAGGTTCTGCGCCTACCATGGTTGTAACGGGTAACGGGGAATCAGGGTTCGATTCCGGAGAGGGAGCCTGAGAAACGGCTACCACATCCAAGGAAGGCAGCAGGCGCGCAAATTACCCACTCCCGGCACGGGGAGGTAGTGACGAAAAATAACGATACGGGACTCATCCGAGGCCCCGTAATCGGAATGAGAACACTCTAAACCTTTTAACGAGGATCAATTGGAGGGCCAGTCTGGTGCCAGCAGCCGCGGTAATTCCAGCTCCAATAGCGTATATTAAAGTTGTTGCGGTTAAAAAGCTCGTAGTCGAATCTGTGTCCCGCGCCGCCGGTTCATCGCTCGCGGTGTCCAACTGGCGTGCCCGCGGGACGTCCTGCCGGTGAGCTTAGCCCGCGAGGGCGGCTCAACTTGAAATCCCATCGCGGTGCTCTTCACTGAGTGTCGAGGTGGGCCGGCACGTTTACTTTGAACAAATTAGAGTGCTTAAAGCAGGCTAAAACTTCGCCTGAATACTTAGTGCATGGAATAATAGAATAGGACCTCGGTTCTATTTTGTTGGTTTTCGGAACCCCGAGGTAATGATTAATAGGAACGGATGGGGGCATTCGTATTGCGACGTTAGAGGTGAAATTCTTGGATCGTCGCAAGACGGACTAAAGCGAAAGCATTTGCCAAAAACGTTTTCATTGATCAAGAACGAAAGTTAGAGGTTCGAAGGCGATCAGATACCGCCCTAGTTCTAACCATAAACGATGCCAGCCAGCGATCCGCCGACGTTCCTCCGATGACTCGGCGGGCAGCTTCCGGGAAACCAAAGCTTTTGGGTTCCGGGGGAAGTATGGTTGCAAAGCTGAAACTTAAAGGAATTGACGGAAGGGCACCACCAGGAGTGGAGCCTGCGGCTTAATTTGACTCAACACGGGAAACCTCACCAGGCCCAGACACCGGAAGGATTGACAGATTGAGAGCTCTTTCTTGATTCGGTGGGTGGTGGTGCATGGCCGTTCTTAGTTGGTGGAGTGATCTGTCAGGTTAATTCCGATAACGAACGAGACTCTAGCCTGCTAACTAGGCGTACTTTCGACATCTCAAAGGTCGGCGTCGGTATCGTCACGGTCGTGCAAACGGTCGTGCGTGCCGCTCGTTTGATTTTTACTGTCGGCGTACAATCAATTCTTCTTAGAGGGACAAGTGGCTTTTAGCCGCACGAGAATGAGCAATAACAGGTCTGTGATGCCCTTAGATGTTCTGGGCCGCACGCGCGCTACACTGAAGGAGACAGCGTGTCCTCCCTGGCCGAAAGGTCCGGGTAACCCGCTGAACCTCCTTCGTGCTAGGGATTGGGGCTTGCAATTGTTCCCCATGAACGAGGAATTCCCAGTAAGCGCGAGTCATAAGCTCGCGTTGATTACGTCCCTGCCCTTTGTACACACCGCCCGTCGCTACTACCGATTGAATGATTTAGTGAGGTCTTCGGACCGGTACTCGGTGACGTTTCGACGTTCGTCGATGTTGCTGGGAAGATGACCAAACTTGATCATTTAGAGGAAGTAAAAGTCGTAACAAGGTTTCCGTAGGTGAACCTGCGGAAGGATCATTAACGTATTTTTGTGTCGCACAATATATGTGTGTACGCGAAACAGATACACTGACGATCTGACGTTCGGCTTCTCGCATCTGAAAAACTCGTATATTTATATACGTAGAACTGATGCGTCGAAGCGTATTACTCACACTGTATTTTTGTACACACAAAAACACACCAATGTGTGTGTGTGTACTCTATATACGAACCGGACGTTCGCATCTCTCTCGTTTTGACCGACCGATCGACGATATCATACCAGATATGATATATCCGATCTCGGTTGACTCGTGTGGCTGATCCGTCGTCTGTTTGAAAGAAACATAAAAAGACACTGAAGTTTTGGGAGTATATATCCCATTCTTCCAGAGAGGGATGCTCGCATCGCGCCGCCTTACTACGGATGCATTCTGTATGGGCGCGCGCGCGGTCCGTCATCCGTTATAACAAACATATTTATTTTAAATAAAATATACTACCGATTGTAACCACCAGAGAGATAATATTACATATATATATTATATATACATATACAAATAATAAATATTGGCACAAACAAACAAACAAACAAACAAACAAAAACGAGCACGGACGATGTACGTACGCGTACACGTGCTGCGTCTCATGGGACCGCTCGTAGGAAGGCCGAGCGGTCCTCAGTCACCCGCCATCTGAAATGTTTGTTGATGCGGTGTGGCACTGGGTGTTCGCATCTCGAGATTCGAGAAAATACAACAAACACGATAATAATGTGCGTTGTATGTGTATCTTATCGACGAGAGATCCGTCACCTTGCTTTTACATATAAATATATATATATATATATATATTAATATAATACATTGTGCGATATGTACGAAGACATATGTCGAGAAAACACACGTTGGGTGTTCGCATCTCGAATTGCCGAGATCCGTCATCTGTTTTTGTTCCGGGCACCCTGGTTTTGTTACGGTTGTTTTATAACGCTTCACTGTGTAAATTCAACTGTAAAATGGGTTTTGAATGTATTTCGCCCGGCCACACTTTATTTCTCGAAAATGTCGACAATTTTTCTGTTTACGACGATAAAACACAATAGTATCCGCCTGTTGGAGAAAAAGTATATGCGCAGTTAGTATTTGGGGGATGTGTCGGAGTCGTGGTCCGGTATCAGTGGTACCGTTCGCCCGGACACAAGCGGTGAGTGTTGTACACAAACACGCGCGCACACTTGGTCATCGCCGGTGTAATAACCAACCGCGCCGAGAGCGCGGGGCGGTCCTGTGCCAGTGGTGTACTCACGAACGCACGCTTGTTCGGCGATTCGAGACGACGATTCCAAGGAATACACGACTCTGGCCGCTAGTCACACACCACCACTAGTAGTAGTAGTAGGTGTATGGCCCGGCGCCTCCTCGAAAACTGTCCGTTGCGAAAATTTTGTCGACAGTGGGTGAACGTGCACGCACACATTTCACACACATTATCAATAATGTCAGTCACCAAGTGTTGTAGAATACAAGATCGGAGGTTCGCCTCTGACTCGTTTCTCAAAACGCTCTAGTACACTACCCTGAACGGTGAATCACTTGGCTCATGGGTCGATGAAGAACGCAGCTAATTGCGCGTCTTATTGTGAACTGCAGGATACATGAACATCGACATTTCGAACGCACATTGCGGTCCTTGGATACTGTTCCTGGACCATTCCTGGCTGAGGGTCGTTTCTATTTCCAAGACTGTCCGGTTCTCTAACGCACTGTCCGTGGCACTTTCGCGCTGAAAAACGCTCGTGGTGTGTGTGATGTGCGTTTGTGGGGAACGTCGGGACCAAATTGGAGGTTCGCTGTTTTTCGTCTCGACGAAAGATCCGTCCTCTTAAATCAAAAACTATCGTTTGACTAAACGAACGAACGAACCGTGTTTTCGCTTGCGTTAACACACGCTAGAGAGAGGTGAGGTCGTCCTTACCGGCGTACAGACGAGATGATCGTCGTCGTCGTCGACGTCTCGAGACACTCGAGATGAGGCGATGTGACGGTCGTCAAGTTCGTCCGCGGAGAACACCGGTCGTCGTTTCCTAGAAAAAATATATATATTATATATGTATATGAAATTCTGAGGACGTCTGGCCGTGCGTGTACACCGTGTGTTTACGCGTTTGAGCGTTCCGCACCGCACACTCTCTTAACATATATATATACACATATATTTGATTCAGACCTCAGAGCAGGTGGGAGTACCCGCTGAATTTAAGCATATTACTAAGCGGTGGAAAAGAAACTAACCAGGATTCCCTTAGTAGCGGCGAGCGAACAGGGAAAAGCCCAGCACCGAATCCCGCGGCCGTCTTACGCGTTGTCGCCGGGAAATGTGGTGTTAGGGAGGATCCGTCATCCCGAGGTCGTACGGTGCGTCCAAGTCCTTCTTGAACGGGGCCACTACCCATAGAGGGTGCCAGGCCCGTAGCGATCGCCGTCGACAGCGGGAGGATCTCTCCTCAGAGTCGGGTTGCTTGAGAGTGCAGCCCTAAGTGGGTGGTAAACTCCATCTAAGGCTAAATATAACCACGAGACCGATAGCGAACAAGTACCGTGAGGGAAAGTTGAAAAGAACTTTGAAGAGAGAGTTCAATAGTACGTGAAACCGTTCAGGGGTAAACCTGAGAAACCCGAAAGGTCGAATGGGGAGATTCAGCGTGTCTCGTCTGCTCTGGAGTGTTGGGCGCTTGTGAGACGGTCACGGACCTCGGTCCGACGATCGCTCCGTCCTCTCTCTGTTTTCGGGGTGACGAACTCGTGCACTTCTCCCCTAGTAGGACGTCGCGACCCGTTGGGTGCAGGCCTAAGGATCGGGGTGGAGACCGAGTGGCGCCTTCGGGCCGTTTCCGTTCGGACCCCCGTCTCCCGGCCTGCTCGCCCGACGGTATAGCAGTGGCGCGGGGCCGCGATACTTAATTCGCGTCCGGCCCGTCGCAAGTGCTTGCGGATATCTGGTGGGCGTCTGGGGACTCGTGCCTCGACTCCGCCGGACCCGTTCGACTGCTGGCGACGGTGTCCTCGGACAGACTCCGTTTATACGCCCGTCGGCGACGCTTTAGCTTTGGGTACTTTCAGGACCCGTCTTGAAACACGGACCAAGGAGTCTAGCATGTTCGCGAGTCATTGGGACTTAGCGAAACCTAAAGGCGTAATGAAAGTGAAGGCCGTGCCTAGCGCGTGCCTAGGGAAGACGTGCGGGACTACGATCCCGCGCTGCACTCCCGGGGCGTCTCGTGCTCATTGCGAGCTGAGGCGCACCAAGAGCGTACATGCTGGGACCCGAAAGATGGTGAACTATGCCTGGTCAGGACGAAGTCAGGGGAAACCCTGATGGAGGTCCGTAGCGATTCTGACGTGCAAATCGATCGTCGGAACTGGGTATAGGGGCGAAAGACCAATCGAACTATCTAGTAGCTGGTTCCCTCCGAAGTTTCCCTCAGGATAGCTGGCGCTCCGGTGAGCGAGTCTCATCCGGTAAAGCGAATGATTAGAGGCATTGGGGTCGAAACGACCTCAACCTATTCTCAAACTTTAAATGGGTGAGATCTCCGGCTTGCTCAAACGATGAAGCCGCGAGATCGGATCAGAGTGCCAAGTGGGCCACTTTTGGTAAGCAGAACTGGCGCTGTGGGATGAACCAAACGTCGAGTTAAAGCGCCTAAATTAACGCTTATGGGATACCATGAAAGGTGTTGGTAACTTAAGACATTATTTATTTATAAAGCATTACATTATGTATAGCTTATTCTTAACTTAAAACTAACTTAAATCTACCCTCCCGCAGGTTAAAGAATAGGTAAAATAAATATCCCTCGTTTTTTAAATCTTTATTCCGCCCAGTACAAATTCCCCGTATAAAACATCCATAATAAAACACCCCCTCAATATATAGAATTTATTTCACCCTCTCCCGCAAAACACATAAATACATTAAAATCAATTTAGCCGTTCTTCTTTCTTCTATCTCTTCTCATCACTGGTCCTCTTCTGCTCTTCTGCGACGATGAGTCCTCTTGTCCTCTTCTACGACGAATAGTCCACTTCTGCGATGTCGCAGCCTCCTTGGTGTGTTCTCTTCTTTCTTCTTTCTTCTTTCTTCGTGACGCTCCTCTTCTGCGACGATGTGTCCTCTTCTTTTCTTCTGCGAAGATGGGTCCTCTTGTCCTCTTCTACGAAGTACGATCCTCTTCTGCGATGATGCGTCCTCTTCTTTGTGGTCCTCTTCTTTCTTCAGTGTGGAAAGTGGTATCCCGCGCGCTGCCCGTTCATCACCGTGTTTTGGTTTTCCGCCGGTATTGAAGTGATTCTGCTTCATATGAGCACGCACAGATAATTCTCACAAAAGCATGTATAAAATTTAGCCCGTTTTCAATGACTCTATTGAACCCGCAAATAATTTAAACACGTCCCAGAATTTATTTTCGCGCCTAATATTGACCAGCTCTCCGTAGTTAGCTGGCCATCCTAGTCCAGCCGAGACGAGCTCAACGTGTGCCCGATCTCGTTGCTCCTGCGTAAACGAGCAGGAGAACATAACATGTTCCGCGCTATCAACCCCGTTACCGCATTCACAGTCTTCTAATTCTACTTTACCTATCTGTTTAAGAAATTTCCCAAAGTTTCCATGTCCTGTCATTAATTGAGTCATTTCTGGTGTTATTTTCACTAAGATTTCCCGCCTTTCGTTTACCGATTTAATAAAATTGAATGTAACCCGCCCGTTAACCGAGTTTGCCCATCCGTTATTCCACCTGACTCTCGCGTCGCCTCTAATTAATCGTTTCGCGTATGAGAACGGTGCTCTATCGTAGACGTTCAAAACTGTTTCCCTCGTGGCTTCTTTCGCAAGTTTATCTGCCCTCTCGTTTCCCTCGTTTCCTACGTGCGCTCGCGTCCAGTGAAACCTAATTGTTTTTCCCCGCGCTTCCCTTATTAATCGGTCTATTTCTAACATTAATTCCGTTGGTTTCCGCATTGATCTAAGTGCATGAAGTGCAGCCTTAGAGTCGGATATAACGTGCCACACACCGTTCTCTTTTTGTTTTATATATTCGACCGCGGCCCTAATTGCAACTAATTCACTCTGGAAGACTGTGCATTTATTACCCAATTTAAGTTTTAAAAAGTCCCTTTCCGCGCCCAGTTTATATACCGCAATGGCCGCGCCGATGCCATGTTCCGTTTTTGACCCGTCTGTAAAAATTGCGTTTTCCGCTTCGAATTCCGCGTCTACTACGTTAAAATCTATTCCGCGATTCTCAGCTGGATGCCTACTTGAATGCCCTCTCTGTTCTATTAATACTATTTCGTCGCCGCGATCTAATTGTCCTGAGTTTCGCGTCCGCCATCGTGAGCTTGTTTCCCTAATTTTTTCCTCTATTGGAATTAAGTCCGCAATAATTAGTGCCGCATCCGCTGAAACCGTTTTATACGCTGCCGCCGCGCCTATCGCCATTATACGTTGCACCGATCGCAAATTCTTAATTTCTCGTGATTTTAACTTATTTCCCCATATCGCAGAACCATACGTGATAGCCGGTTCTATCGCGCCCAAGTATATTGTCCGCATCGCGTCCCTCGTCAAGCCCCACGTGAGTTTACAAGCCACCCGTAGCTGTTGTGAAATTTTTCGCGCCTTTATGCAAATATAATCTATGTGCTGCCGCCAGCTTAATTTTTCATCGATTACAATACCAAGATATTTAATACTCTCCGCGCAGTGAACAAATGTATCGCCCATTTTAAAATTTGGTCTCGCCTGTTTTAATTTTCCAAAAAAAAGTCCCGTCGTTTTATCCGCGTTGAATTTTAATTTAACTTCCTCGCCCCAACTATTAATAATTTCTAATGCTGAATTTACCGTATTCTTAAGCCCCTTATATTGACCTGACCGTGCAAGTAAAACCGTGTCATCTGCAAACGCAATTATTTCACAGTTATCTGGAATGATTTTCCTCAGAAGTGTCGCGTGAACTATTTTCCAAAAGCCCGGTCCTGATTTTGACCCCTGCGGACAACCTCGTTCGATTTCCCTAATAACCGATTGCCCCGCGTAATCTATTCGCGCCGTACGTTTTTCTAAGAAATCCTTAGTTAATTTAATTAAATTTCCCGGTACGCCCATCCTTCCCAATTCATTAATTATAATCGGCCACCACGTATGATCAAACGCCCCCGCAATATCTAACGAAACTACCGCGCTGTAGTCACCCGCCCGTTTCGCGTTTTCTACAAAATCTATCACTCTCTTTACCGCGTGCACCGTTGTTTTCCCCTTCGTAAAACCGTATTGATTAGCGGCCGTCGCGCCGGTAGTCTCTAGATGATATTCAATCCGTTTGATTAAAATATCATCCAGGATCTTCCCGAGACAGGGAAGCAAACAGATAGGTCTGTAACTTCCCATATCCGCGACGTCCTCTTTCCCTGCTTTTGGAATTAACCTAACGTCTGTGTCTTTCCAACAAGTCGGAAAGACTCCCTCTCCTACGCACATACGTATGCATGCAAAAATTTCCTCGCCTATTATACTCATTGCCCGTTTAACTATTTCGATAGTGATTTTATCGCGCCCTGGTGCTTTTTTTGCACCTATTCCTCTAATCGCGTTATCTAATTCGACACGTGTGAGGTCACAATCGTTTGCGCCCCCCGTGACACACGCCGCCTGTTCACGAATTTCTGTGTGTACCTCACTATCATTAACCGCGTTATCTTCCGGAAAGAATTTATTTAGTAAAGCCGCCGCCGTTTCTTGCATCGTTTTTGTATACGTTCCGTCCGCCAATCTAACATTCGAAATTACATTACGCCGTTTACTGCCCCTAATTACTTTATACGCGCACCCCCACGGCTCTTCACTAGAAGATTCCGTGCAAAATCGTTTCCATTCATTTAACCGCGTGTCTTTAATTAATTTTTTATACTCGTTGAATTTAGCATAATATTCGCGCTTTTTGTCGTCCCTTTCTACGTCCCCTCGCGACCTATTCCACGCCTTTTTTAATCTACGTACTTCCGCTCTCGCGTTATCTATTTCCCTAGTCCACCATGGTACTGATTTCGCGAATTTCTTAATTCGCGGAATCCCTGCCTCGCATGCCCCGACAATTAATTTATTTATTATTTCCGCCGAATTATTAATACCCTCTCGCGATCGATCAGCTAATGCCCTTATAATCTGATGTCTATTGCTTTCTAAAATTGAATCAAATATTTCCCAGTTCGCCCGTTTGATGCAGAATCCGCGTTTTTCGTTTGAATTATCATTAATCGCGCCTCCAATTTCCCACCTAATTATCCTATGATCTGAAATTTCATTTTCCGTATCTACCGACCATCCATACACCGAGGCCGCGATGTCAACAGAACAAGCTGTCACGTCAATGAAGCTTGTTCGGTCCCCCGGGCCGGCATATGTTGGTATATTTCCCGTATTCAATATAATTAATTCGCGTTCGTCTAAAAGTTCCGAAAAAATTCTACCACGTTTGTCCTCCGTAGGGCTGCCCCATAATCCGCATTTCGCATTTGCGTCGATTCCTAGTATAATTTCCCCTTTGTTTGCTAATGACCCTAGCACGTGTCTAAGCTCACTAATGGCTTCTTCGTAATCCTCATCCCTCTTGTTACCTGCGCACGGTAGGTAAGCCGAAATTCCGAAAAATCTTAATGACCCCTTTTGAAATTCTATAACCGTAATTTTCTCCGAACACAAATCTGTTAAAATTACCCCATTAGCCGTACCTGAATTAACGCAAATTGCCGTCCGTGGGCAATTACCTACTTTATAAAAAATATCCATATGTGAGGTGAAGCCTCTTACTCTGCCTCCGCGTATGTTCGGTTCCTGAATAAAACAAATATCTATTCCCTCGTCCGCGATAATTTTCGTTAATAAATTTACCCCTGACATGCTTTTGTTTAAATTAATCTGCGCACACTTCACCAATGAAACAGAATCACTTACCCCGTTAGAATTCGATGTTTGATTAAACATCGTAATCGATGCTGTCGATGTACCGCTCCTCGAATCGCTTCATCGACGGGCAGCGTCGCGATTTGGCGTCGTGGTCAGTCTCGAACTTACGTCCATCTTTAACCGTGTCATTATGTCGCGTGCACACAACACAACACGTTTTGCGGCTCTTGCATTCCTTGAATGCATGGCCGCTTTCACCGCACTTTCCACACACTTGTTCTTTTATTTTACAGTCCGCAGATCTGTGACCGAACCCGTGGCACTGAAAACACTGTAGAATTTCTCTATAGTCTTCCGCGAATACACATTCATAACCAATTTTCAGCGGTCGATCTTGTAGAAGTTTCCTTAGCAAAGCAGGCACTTCCACAACGACAGATTTTGTGTACTTGTTCCTAAAGTTCTTGATCTGCCGCCGTACACTAACGTTCTCCTTAAATTCCTCCATAGATTTATAAATGCCACGTACAAATTCGTTTTGTCTGTAAATGGTATCTATTACAGTTTCGGCCGTGGCGTTGACGTCGATTCGGAATAAACGCATCCACGGCTTGCGTTTCTCCACGTTGTTCATTTTCAATTCGGTCTTATTAACAGCCTTTTTAAATTTCTCTAGATCGTTGGCATCCGGACAGTTAATTTTCACGCCTCCATTTTTTAGCATAGTCATTTTGGCAATGCCGATTTCATTCTCCACGGGATCAACACACGTCATGATGCGACATTTAACTTGTGCACTTGTTAATTTATCTTCCCCGCATTTAACGATCACCTCGTTTTTCTTTAAAGCACTCACATAGGAGCTCTTAACCTCCTTTCTGGAAACCGGCTTCGCCGTCGCTTTTTCCGCCGGAACTTGCTCCGCCAATTTCTTCTTCATTTTCTCCATATTGTCGTCCGCAGCGTCCAACAACTCGCGCATATTTACCAGCATGCCGCACATTATTAGCATGGTATTTGCCATGCTGTTTACCGTTGCACGTACTTCTTTCCGGTCCGAAACACTAATTGTCGATGACACATCCGGTACAAGTTTCAGGATTTTCTCCTTCATCTCGTTCACATTAGCCGCAAATTGTTCTCCTTTCGTTGCCATTATAGTAACGAAAATTGAACTTATTCACCGCACTCACCGCACTCAGGTAAAAACAGGTAAAATCGCAAAGGTCGCTCGAAGTTAATCCGCTTATAAAAGTGCTCGCCAGGTAAGTGCTTAAGGGAGAGAACACGTCTGCTCCGCTCAAGCTCTGGATCGCAACTGGTAACTTAAGACATTATTTATTTATAAAGCATTACATTATGTATAGCTTATTCTTAACTTAAAACTAACTTAAATCTACCCTCCCGCAGGTTAAAGAATAGGTAAAATAAATATCCCTCGTTTTTTAAATCTTTATTCCGCCCAGTACAAATTCCCCGTATAAAGCATCCATAATAAAACACCCCCTCAATATATAGAATTTATTTCACCCTCTCCCGCAAAACACATAAATACATTAAAATCAATTTAGCCGTTCTTCTTTCTTCTATCTCTTCTCATCACTGGTCCTCTTCTGCTCTTCTGCGACGATGAGTCCTCTTGTCCTCTTCTACGACGAATAGTCCACTTCTGCGATGTCGCAGCCTCCTTGGTGTGTTCTCTTCTTTCTTCTTTCTTCTTTCTTCGTGACGCTCCTCTTCTGCGACGATGTGTCCTCTTCTTTTCTTCTGCGAAGATGGGTCCTCTTGTCCTCTTCTACGAAGTACGATCCTCTTCTGCGATGATGCGTCCTCTTCTTTGTGGTCCTCTTCTTTCTTCAGTGTGGAAAGTGGTATCCCGCGCGCTGCCCGTTCATCACCGTGTTTTGGTTTTCCGCCGGTATTGAAGTGATTCTGCTTCATATGGGCACGCACAGATAATTCTCACAAAAGCATGTATAAAATTTAGCCCGTTTTCAATGACTCTATTGACTTAAGACATCAGGACGGTGGCCATGGAAGTCGGAATCCGCCAAGGAGTGTGTAACAACTCACCTGACGAAGTTACTAGCCCTGAAAATGGATGGCGCTAAAGCGTTATGCTTATACTCGACCGTCAGCGGCATGTGCGGTGTACGGCCACTACTCG
>CAXAKX010000097.1:0-10000 GCA_963969525.1 Ontholestes murinus | reverse complement strand
ACGTATGTCTGCATGTGACACGAGCATAGGCTTGCTTCGTGTCCAGTTATCAGACTTATTTGGGCACGCACACACACACACGCCGCGCAGCACACAACCGTGTGTGATAAACGAGCGCCCGAACATACACGGATAAATACATGTTGTACATCAATGTGCGCACTAAAGTACGTGTACGTGTACGTACGTCGTGATCGTACACCTCGAAAATATGCATTCATTTATTCATATATTTGAAGAAATTAAAATTGATAATTTTTTTTGATGATGATGTGATGATGTGTGTGTGTATAGAGCAGAGACGCCGAAAATCGTCGGGTCGGTCTCTGTTCGCGCACATCAGTTCACATAATATATTTTCATCATCGAGAGAGAGAGACACACACAAAAATAAAAAAAAAAAACCACCACACACAGACTATCTCGTTCGATCTTATCATCGCATGTTGTTGTGAAAGAAGAACGAGTGTTGTGAGTGTTGTGTGTGTGGAGAAAAAGAGGCGACTAAAACCATTACTACTTCTTACATTAGTTTAGTTGTAGAGTTAATGGGCGGCAGGTACACCTATTTTTATTAACAACACAAAAATTTATTTTAACAACGAACGAAAGGAGAGAAGAGTACATTGTACACATTTTTTTTTTTTTTTAACAAAAATAATGTGGGTGTTCTTAAAATTATTACGAACGAAAAATGTTAATAAATTAATAAAATATTTATTTCATCCATCATCATACCAGTTTTATTCAGCCACAGCAGTTAAACATAAAATAACAATAATATAAATAATAAATAAAAATATTAATTGATGATATGATGATATATAATAATAATGCTGCTGGTAAAAATTACAATGGATAAACGATATTTTTTTTTTAAATGATCGATGGGCGTTATTCTGTACACGAATGGACATCAGATCTGCGGCCGTTATTCGGTACACGAATAGGCATCACATCTGCGGCCGTTATTCGGTACACGAATAGGGATCACATTTGCGGCCGCTATTCGGTACGTAAAGTGATATAATTAATTACCGTTTTTCTGTACCCATATCCGTAACGAATGTATGTTAAATAAGGCGTGAGTGGTGGTTAAATTTCGCAATTTTCACACTTACCACCAATGTTTCCTTTCGTTTCGAACGAGCGAATGGACGAATTTTATATTATCGTATAGTAAAAGAACTTTCGACAGTCATCCGGTACCGGTGTGCGATTGACCTATATGTGGCGGCCGGTGGGTCGATGTGCACGATGCTAAAAGCGAAATTTCGATCGACACGAAATAATTTCGAAATTTTTACCACGGTTCGCATTTATTTCCGCTCGTCGATGTGTCCTTTCGTATCGCGTAAGCGAATTAACGAATATTATATTTTAATATTATAAAAATAATTTCGACAAGAAATAATTTCGAAACTTTTACCACGGTTCGCAATTTATTTCCGCTCGTCGATCTTTTTTCCTTACGTTTCGTGCGAGCGAACGAACGAACGAACGAACGAATATTATATTATCGAATGATAAAAGAAATTTCGACAGTCATTCTGTACCGGTGTGGCGGTCGGTCGGTGTGCACGGTGCGAAAAGCGAAATTTCGATCGACACGAAATAATTACGAAATTTTTACCACGGTTCGCATTTATTTCCGCTCGTCGATGTGTCCTTTCGTATCGCGTAAGCGAATTAACGAATATTATATTTTAATATAATAAAAATAATTTCTGCCGTTATTCGGTACCTATGTACGAAAAACCTATATGTGGCGGTCGGTCGGTCGGTGTGCACGGAGCTAAAACCGAAATTTCGACAAGAAATAATTTCGAAATAATTTCGAAACTTTTACCACGGTTCGCAATTTATTTCCGCTCGTCGATCTTTTTTCCTTACGTTTCGTGCGAGCGAACGAACGAACGAACGAACGAATATTATATTATCGAATGATAAAAGAAATTTCGACAGTCATTCTGTACCGGTGTGGCGGTCGGTCGGTGTGCACGGTGCGAAAAGCGAAATTTCGATCGACACGAAATAATTACGAAATTTTTACCACGGTTCGCATTTATTTCCGCTCGTCGATGTGTCCTTTCGTATCGCGTAAGCGAATTAACGCATATTATATTTTAATATTATAAAAATAATTTCGACAAGAAATAATTTCGAAACTTTTACCACGGTTCGCAATTAATTTCCGCTCGTCGATCTTTTTTCCTTACGTTTCCTGCGAGCGAGCGAACGAACGAATATTATATTATCGAATGATAAAAGAAATTTCGACAGTCATTCTGTACCGGTGTGGCGGTCGGTCGGTGTGCACGGTGCGAAAAGCGAAATTTCGATCGACACGAAATAATTACGAAATTTTTACCACGGTTCACATTTATTTCCGCTCGTCGATGTGTCCTTTCGTATCGCGTAAGCGAATTAACGAAAATTTTATTTTAATAAAATAAAAATAATTTCTGCCGTTATTCTGTACATGTGTACGAAAAATATATATGTGAGGCGGTCGGTCGGTGTGCACGATGCCAAAAGCGTTATTCGGTACGGGCGTGCGAAATAATTGTACGCGGCGGTCGGTCGGTGTGCACGATGCTAAAAGCGTTACTCGGTACCTGTGTGCGAAAAACCTAAAGTCGAACGTTTTGACTTCGGTCCGCTTTATTTCCACTCGCCGATCTGTCCTTTCGCATCGCGTAAGCGAATTAACGAAAATTCTATTTTAATAAAATAAAAATAATTTCTGCCGTTATTCCGTACCTATGTACGAAAAATATATATGTGAGGCGGTCGGTCGGTGTGCACGATGCCAAAAGCGTTATTCGGTACGGGCGTGCGAAATAATTGTACGCGGCGGTCGGTCGGTGTGCACGATGCTAAAAGCGTTATTCGGTACCTGTGTGCGAAAAACCTAAAGTCGAACGTTTTCACTTCGGTCCGCTTTATTTCCACTCGCCGATCTGTCCTTTCGCATCGCGTAAGCGAATTAACGAAAATTTTATTTTAATAAAATAAAAATAATTTCTGCCGTTATTCCGTACCTATGTACGAAAAATATATATGTGAGGCGGTCGGTCGGTGTGCACGATGCCAAAAGCGTTATTCGGTACGGGCGTGCGAAATAATTGTACGCGGCGGTCGGTCGGTGTGCACGATGCTAAAAGCGTTATTCGGTACCTGTGTGCGAAAAACCTAAAGTCGAACGTTTTCACTTCGGTCCGCTTTATTTCCACTCGCCGATCTGTCCTTTCGAATCGCGTAAGCGAATTAACGAAAATTTTATTTTAATAAAATAAAAATAATTTCTGCCGTTATTCCGTACCTATGTACGAAAAATATATATGTGAGGCGGTCGGTCGGTGTGCACGATGCCAAAAGCGTTATTCGGTACGGGCGTGCGAAATAATTGTACGCGGCGGTCGGTCGGTGTGCACGATGCTAAAAGCGTTATTCGGTACCTGTGTGCGAAAAACCTAAAGTCGAACGTTTTCACTTCGGTCCGCTTTATTTCCACTCGCCGATCTGTCCTTTCGCATCGCGTAAGCGAATTAACGAAAATTTTATTTTATTAAAATAAAAATAATTTCTGCCGTTATTCGGTACCTGTGTACGAAAAACATATATATGAGGCGGTCGGTCGGTGCGAATAAGCGAATTGACGAAAATTTTATTTTAATATAATAAAAATAATTTCTGCCGTTATTCGGTACCTGTGTACGAAAAACATATATATGAGGCGGTCGGTCGGTGCGAATAAGCGAATTGACGAAAATTTTATTTTAATAAAATAAAAATAATTTCTGCCGTTATTCCGTACCTATGTACGAAAAATATATATGTGAGGCGGGCGGTCGGTGTGCACGATGCCAAAAGCGTTATTCGGTACGGGCGTGCGAAATAATTGTACGCGGCGGTCGGTCGGTGTGCACGATGCTAAAAGCGTTATTCGGTACCTGTGTGCGAAAAACCTAAAGTCGAACGTTTTCACTTCGGTCCGCTTTATTTCCACTCGCCGATCTGTCCTTTCGCATCGTGTAAGCGAATTAACGAAAATTTTATTTTATGAAAATAAAAATAATTTCTGCCGTTATTCGGTACCTGTGTACGAAAAACATATATATGAGGCGGTCGGTCGGTGCGAATAAGCGAATTGACGAAAATTTTATTTTATTAAAATAAAAATAATTTCTGCCGTTATTCGGTACCTATGTACGAAAAATATATATGTGAGGCGGTCGGTCGGTGTGCACGATGCCAAAAGCGTTATTCGGTACGGGCGTGCGAAATAATTGTACGCGGCGGTCGGTCGGTGTGCACGATGCTAAAAGCGTTATTCGGTACCTGTGTGCGAAAAACCTAAAGTCGAACGTTTTCACTTCGGTCCGCTTTATTTCCACTCGCCGATCTGTCCTTTCGCATCGTGTAAGCGAATTAACGAAAATTTTATTTTATTAAAATAAAAATAATTTCTGCCGTTATTCGGTACCTGTGTACGAAAAACGTATATATGAGGCGGTCGGTCGGTGCGAATAAGCGAATTGACGAAAATTTTATTTTATTAAAATAAAAATAATTTCTGCCGTTATTCGGTACCTGTGTACGAAAAACATATATATGAGGCGGTCGGTCGGTGCGAATAAGCGAATTGACGAAAATTTTATTTTATTAAAATAAAAATAATTTCTGCCGTTATTCGGTACCTGTGTACGAAAAACATATATATTAGGCGGTCGGTCGGTGCGAATAAGCGAATTGACGAAAATTTTATTTTAATATAATAAAAATAATTTCTGCCGTTATTCGGTACCTGTGTACGAAAAACATATATATGAGGCGGTCGGTCGGTGTGCACGATGCTAAAAGCGTTATTCGGTACGGGCGGGCGAAAAACTTATATGCGGCGGTCGGTCGGTGTGCACGATGCCGAGAGCGTTATTCGGTACCTGTGTGCGAGAGACATATATATATGGTGGTGCACGGTGCGATGAGCGAATTTTCATTTTACGCAAATAAAGTCGAGTATTACGCTTCGTTTCGTCTTGTTTCACACACAAATGATATTTTCGGGCAGTGCTAAGTGGAAAAATAAAAATAAAATTTCTCGCCGTTATTCTGTACAAATATGCATCAAACAGCTGTATGGGCGGTGCAGGTCGAAAGCGTTATTCGGTACCGGTGTGCGAAAAACCTAATGTCGAACGTTTTAACTTCGGTCCGCTTTATTTCCACTCGCCGATGTGTCCTTTCGTATCGAGTAAGCGAATTAACGAAAATTTTATTTTAATAAAATAAAAATAATTTCTGCCGTTATTCGATACCTATGTACGAGAAACATATATATGAGGCGGTCGGTCGGTCGGTCGGTCGGCGCGCACGATGCTAAAAGCGTTATTCGGTACGGGCGTGCGAAAAACTTAAATGCGGCGGTCGGTCGGTGCGCACGATGCCGAAAGCGTTATTCGGTACCTGTGTGCGAGAGACATATATATGGTGGTGCACGGTGCGATGAGCGAATTTTCGATTTACGCAAATAAAGTCGAGTATTACGCTTCGTTTCGTCTTGTTTCACACACAAATGATATTTTCGGGCAGCGCTAGGTGGAAAAATAAAAATTTAATTTCTCGCCGTTATTCTGTACAAATATGCATCAAACAGCTATATGGGTGGTGCAGGTCGTTCGGGTGAAAAGTGGAAGATTGAAAAAGAACGACCAGGCGAGCAGTATATGTATATATATCGCAAAGAAACGCCGAAATAAATATCCTTTTGGCTTTAATAAACCGTCGCATGGGTAAAATAAAATTTTTAACAAATTTTTGCCCTATGCGACGGACGGAGAGACGAACGACGAACAACGGCGGGCGACGACACACGGCAACGGGCGACGACACAACAACCAGTGTAGTGTAATGCCATTATATACGTTACGTGTAATAAGTCGGCCGGCGTGTTTTTAGTTTTTATCTCTTGTGGGGGAACGCGAGGTCTCAGTGTGTTCACCAAGCTGCTACTTCTCTAGTATTATATATAATATATAATAAGAAGATGTGTGTGGTTTTGCGTGTTCGGTGTGCCTCATATAATCGTTCCCCATCATATTAAAACACATAAAATATCATCATCGTCTGTTGAAAATAAAATCACGGCCTCACGTGTCTGGACAGTTCGATGTATTTATAATATAAAACGACGACGAACCGGAGAGACGAACGACGAACAACGGCGGGCGACGACACACGGCAACGGGCGACGACACAACAACCAGTGTAGTGTAATGCCATTATATACGTTACGTGTAATAAGTCGGCCGGCGTGTTTTTAGTTTTTATCTCTTGTGGGGGAACGCGAGGTCTCAGTGTGTTCACCAAGCTGCTACTTCTCTAGTATTATATATAATATATAATAAGAAGATGTGTGTGGTTTTGCGTGTTCGGTGTGCCTCATATAATCGTTCCCCATCATATTAATACACATAAAATATCATCATCGTCTGTTGAAAATAAAATCACGGCCTCACGTGTCTGGACAGTTCGATGTATTTAATAAAACGACGACGAACCGGAGAGACGAACGACGAACAACGGCGGGCGACGACACACGGCAACGGGCGACACAACAACACCAGTGTAGTAGTGTAATGCCATTATATACGTTACGTGTAATAAGTCGGCCGGCGTGTTTTTAGTTTTTATCTCTTGTGGGGGAACGCGAGGTCTCAGTGTGTTCACCAAGCTGCTACTTCTCTAGTATTATATATAATATATAATAAGAAGATGTGTGTGGTTTTGCGTGTTCGGTGTGCCTCATATAATCGTTCCCCATCATATTAATACACATAAAATATCATCATCGTCTGTTGAAAATAAAATCACGGCCTCACGTGTCTGGACAGTTCGATGTATTTAATAAAACGACGACGAAACCGGAGAGACGAACGAGGAACAACGGCGGGCGACGACACACGGCAACGGGCGACACAACAACACCAGTGTAGTAGTGTAATGCCATTATATACGTTACGTGTAATAAGTCGGCCGGCGTGTTTTTAGTTTTATCTCTTGTTTGGGGGAACGCCGAGGTCTCAGTGTTGCACCAATCTGCTACTCTATTATAATATATAATAAGATGTGTGTGGTTTGTGTGTCGGTTGTGCCTCATACAAAAATCGTTCCCCGTATTTTACTACATATATAAATATATATCATCATCGTGTTATTATCGTCTGTTGAAAATAAAATCACGGCCTCGCCGTGTCTGGACAGTTCGATGTTTTAATAAAACGAGACGCGAGAAATCAGTTGCCGCCCGAGGAAATTTTTTTCTTGTCTCTCACCCACCATATATATATACCGTCTGTTGAATATAAAATCACGGCCTCGCCGTGTCCGGACAGTTCGGTGTTGAAAACTCTAACAGGTAGTTTGAACCTGTCCGAATAGCACGTTCGCGGGACCCATTTCGTATATTCGTTTATGCGTATGGCCCTTATGCGAGCAACATGTAGACTGAACATGTAATATTTTTAAAGTAGCGGTGCGTAAAAACTCCGTGAAAATTCAAATGCAATAACTCACCGAATTCCGAGCGAGAATGAAAACTTATGTTGATTGAAATATATATATCATCATAAAGTCAGACGTTCGGGGGACCCGAGCGCGTGGTCCCCTTGGCCGAGACGATGATTTTCAATCTAACGAACAATGATGTTTTTTGTAGTGTGTGTAAGCCTTGGCGAGATGTGAAATTTATAAAATTTCTCTTCTCTCTCATGCCATATATATGATATATTGATGCATTTCGGAGTTGTGTGGACCGAGAGTCTCTCCACTCCTATTCTTGGTGTTCACACCGCCGGCCGGCCGCCGTGTGCTCGTGTACATGTGCCGTCGTGTGCTGACGTGTGTGTCTCCGGGCGCATTATCAAACAAAAAAATTCGTGGGTCTGCATAAATGTGTGAACGTCTAGTCGCAATATCGCCGTAGCACAACCGCCGCCCCGCGTTTCGTGTCTTTTACACAAGTTGCATCACGTCCACCGTCTTGACCCCGCCACAGGGGCGGGATAGGTGTTTTACTGGCGTGCTCTGTATACCAATGGAGTGACACGTTAACGTCGGGGGTCCGTGCACGCGTAAACCGGGATATGTGCGATGTTCCGTTCAGCAGAGAGCAGAATTACGAATTCTTGGTGTTCACACCGCCGGCCGGCCGCCGTGTGCTCGTGTACATGTGCCGTCGTGTGCTCACGTGTGTGTCTCCGGGCGCATTATCAAACAAAAAAAGTCGTGGGTCTGCATAAATGTGTGAACGTCTAGTCGTAATATCGCCGTAGCACAACCGCCGCCCCGCGTTTCGTGTCTTTTACACAAGTTGCATCACGTCCACCGTCTTGACCCCGCCACAGGGGCGGGATAGGTGTTTTACTGGCGTGCTCTGTATACCAATGGAGTGACACGTTAACGTCGGGGGTCCGTGCACGCGTAAACCGGGATATGTGCGATGTTCCGTTCAGCAGAGCAGAATTTCGAACCACCTCTTTATTATAAATAAATGAGCTCGTCGTTACACCGGGCGCGCGCGCGCGTAAGCGCCGCCGCTCGAGTGTGCGCGACTAAACACAGCTCCCTGGTTGATCCTGCCAGTAGTCATATGCTTGTCTCAAAGATTAAGCCATGCATGTCTCAGTACAAGCCAAATTAAGGTGAAACCGCGAAAGGCTCATTAAATCAGTTATGGTTCCTTAGATCGTACCACTTATCCTTGGATAACTGTGGTAATTCTAGAGCTAATACATGCAAACAGAGTTCCGACCGGAGACGGAAGGAGCGCTTTTATTAGATCAAAACCAATCGGTGTCGGACGCGAGTCCGTTCATCGTACAACTTGGTGAATCTGAATAACTTATTGCTGATCGCACGGTCTCGCACCGGCGACGCATCTTTCAAATGTCTGCCTTATCAACTGTCGATGGTAGGTTCTGCGCCTACCATGGTTGTAACGGGTAACGGGGAATCAGGGTTCGATTCCGGAGAGGGAGCCTGAGAAACGGCTACCACATCCAAGGAAGGCAGCAGGCGCGCAAATTACCCACTCCCGGCACGGGGAGGTAGTGACGAAAAATAACGATACGGGACTCATCCGAGGCCCCGTAATCGGAATGAGAACACTCTAAACCTTTTAACGAGGATCAATTGGAGGGCCAGTCTGGTGCCAGCAGCCGCGGTAATTCCAGCTCCAATAGCGTATATTAAAGTTGTTGCGGTTAAAAAGCTCGTAGTCGAATCTGTGTCCCGCGCCGCCGGTTCATCGCTCGCGGTGTCCAACTGGCGTGCCCGCGGGACGTCCTGCCGGTGAGCTTAGCCCGCGAGGGCGGCTCAACTTGAAATCCCATCGCGGTGCTCTTCACTGAGTGTCGAGGTGGGCCGGCACGTTTACTTTGAACAAATTAGAGTGCTTAAAGCAGGCTAAAACTTCGCCTGAATACTTAGTGCATGGAATAATAGAATAGGACCTCGGTTCTATTTTGTTGGTTTTCGGAACCCCGAGGTAATGATTAATAGGAACGGATGGGGGCATTCGTATTGCGACGTTAGAGGTGAAATTCTTGGATCGTCGCAAGACGGACTAAAGCGAAAGCATTTGCCAAAAACGTTTTCATTGATCAAGAACGAAAGTTAGAGGTTCGAAGGCGATCAGATACCGCCCTAGTTCTAACCATAAACGATGCCAGCCAGCGATCCGCCGACGTTCCTCCGATGACTCGGCGGGCAGCTTCCGGGAAACCAAAGCTTTTGGGTTCCGGGGGAAGTATGGTTGCAAAGCTGAAACTTAAAGGAATTGACGGAAGGGCACCACCAGGAGTGGAGCCTGCGGCTTAATTTGACTCAACACGGGAAACCTCACCAGGCCCAGACACCGGAAGGATTGACAGATTGAGAGCTCTTTCTTGATTCGGTGGGTGGTGGTGCATGGCCGTTCTTAGTTGGTGGAGTGATC
>CAXAKX010000096.1:0-22952 GCA_963969525.1 Ontholestes murinus | reverse complement strand
GATTAATAAAAAATAATCAGAAAATTTTTATCGCCATTATTTTCCGAGATATGATGCAAACTTACATTTTTTTAAATGGAAACCATAGTTGGCTATAGCCTCATTCAAAAGATAATTTTTTTCTCTTTAATATAATACATACGACATAGTTATTTCTAAAAATAAGTGAGTTATGGTCAATTTAAATTTTATTATAAATAAAAAAAGGGTAGCCATGAAAAAGATGAAAGTAAAACAATTGCAGTTGTTTATAATATTTGCAATATTGTAATTATTAGTTTTACAGAGATAAACCAAAATGAAACAACATTTTTAGAAATAACTATGTCGTATGTCATATTGTATTAAAGAGAAAAAAATACCTTTTGAATGAGGCCATAGCCAACTATGGTTTCCATTTAAAAAAATGTAAGTTTGCATCATATCTCGGAAAATAATGGCGATAAAAATTTTCTGATAATTTTTATTAATCTACATAAAATTATCTAAAACGTTGTCCTTTACAATTTTTTCTATCTGTTATAATAACCGAGATATATTGATTTAAAAAAAAATGACACTTTTTACTTTTTCAAAATATCTAGTTACCCTTGATTTTTTTGAAAACTTTGAAAGTGGAATTTTATTCGTCTCGTAAATCTACACATCTTTCCCCATTTAACCGTTTCTCTATCTCTTATAGTTTCCGAGATCCCCCTAGAGAACATCGAAAAAAACTCACCCTGTATATATATATATATATATATATATATATATAAATATATATATAACCATATTGTGAGCTATTAAAAAGTTTGTTTATCTCAAAATGTTCCTAGATTTTTTGAATAACTAATTCAAATTTTTTTCTCCTGACTTATGAAATGGATTCACACGAGAAAACTTCAATCATTTAGGAAAATAATTCTTTTTTAAAATTATGAATGCGTTTTGTGAGAGGAATAAACATGAGCTCTTTTATTGTCTTAATTAATTTGGTAGATAAATTGTACACATCTTTACTCCTTACTCTTTTTATATTTGTAATAGAGTCTCGAACATCCATATAACTACCCTCACCTATATTGAAAAATTGTGCATTGACCCGTTCATTACTGTTATTTTTACTAATTGGTGGTGGATTTAATTTTTCCAATAATAAATGTGGTAGATCACAAAAATATGCATTTAATTCATCTGCACTAATATCTGTATCATTTCTTATAGAATGTTCATTTCGTTTAATTAGGTCATAATAAGCACGTTTTTTATTTTCGGAATTTTGTATATAATTACAGTTGACTTTTAGCTTTGCCTGACTAATAGCTGACTTATTTGCTAAATGCTGTTTAATAAGCAGATTTTAAATTATGAGTTTGATTCAGCAACTTTAAATGCTAGAGTAAGTGTACATTTTTCGCATTTGTCCTCATTCCTCACTACACCAGTGGATATTTATAGATTTGCGCTTTTTTTTTAATGGTCCTTCAAATAAAGGAGTTATAGTGATTATTAGAAAAACAAAAGAAGTCCAATAACTCGCAACCGGAGCACCAAATCACAAATTGGAACTAAGAAAAGTTGTTTGTTTTAACGAGTTCTAACTGCCACTTTCGGGTGTAACGACTTAGTATTAACACCCTGTATATTTGTTTAATTACACCTAGTTTTTGCCAAAACAAAGATAATTAATTTGGTATTCAAATAGTTCCTACGTACCAAGAAAAATTAAATGAAAATTTTTAAAAGGATTTACTATTCTCTTTAAAATCGTAAACAACAATTAAAATTTAGTTAGGCGAACTGTTAAAGGCTTCATAACTTTAACTAAAACAGTTAAAATATCACAATTTTTGTTCAAAAAACTGTTAAGGCAATTTTAACAACAAATTTGAAATGAAAATGATTGAAATTTGCTAAGAGAAAACAATTGAAATAAACAAAAACAGAACATATTTACTCTAAAACCAATAGGAATAAAAAAACTAAGAATTTGTTTAAAATTACTATGATTATAAAAATATTTAAAAAACATTGAATTGATACATTGTTAAACAAACCGTTGGATACTTTTGAAATTAGTTTTTTTACCAGTTGACGTTTTACTAAAACAAAGATTAAATGTAATAGAAAAAACGTTAAAATCGTTAAAATATAAAGGTATTTAAATATATATATATATATATATATATATATATATATATATATATATATTAAACACTATAAAAATTATATAATAAATAAATAAAATTTGCTGAATATGTATTTGTGTACAAAAAAGATTTTTTAATCTCCAGTAAACCTTCTATAGGCTTTGTGAAAACATGTTTTAAATTGCTTTATTTAGCAAAAAATTTTACAAAAAAATGTGATTAAATTTAGAAAGAAAAAAATGTTGGACTTTAACGTAAAAACAATTTTTTGACAAATAATTAAAGTTGATGTGGCAACAACCAAAAAGGAACTTAAAACTTTTTGAATATAAATAAAACATTTCAATATTAAAAACTTACTTAATAAGAGTTAAAATTTTACGCAAAAAATGAGATTAAATTTAAAAAGAGAAAACAGTTTTAAAATGTAATTTGCTAAAAACCCTCCAAAATAACAGGACATATGTTATATAGTTTTCACACTAAATCTAAATTTTGTTAAAAAAATATAAAAGAAAATTTTAACAATAAAAAAAATAGTTTTATTTGCTACAATAGAAAATTTTCTGAGGATTTTAAAATTTTAAAAATGTCGAAATTGTATAAAATAAGAAGTAAACCGAATGGAAACTTAAAATAATCGTCTGCATCCCAAAACGTGACCATCATTGATCTCTAATATCCATCTACCGTCCCATTACTTTACTTCCCGTCCTCGGAAAACTCTACGAATCGCTCCTTAAAAACAAAATACTATCCCACATCCTAGACCATATCCCAAACTAATTTTTTTGGTTTCCTTCCAAAACATTCCACTACCCTCCCTCTTACCATCCTTACCTCAAACATCCAAACAATTCACCTTGAACGAAAGTCATCAGCCATCCTACTACTAGACATCCAAAAAACCTTTGATTCTCTCTGGCATCAATCAGTCTGTTGTACAAATGTTACCTCCTCAAAATTCCTTCCCATATTATTTCCATTGTTAAGCAAACAACTCCTACTCCCCCCCTTTTACTCCTGTACAAAAGCTACCCCAAGGATCCCCTCTATCTCCTCTACTTTACAACATTTTCTGCTTCGACATCTTCAACCCTGATCCTCTTCACGTTAATCGTTATAATATTTTCTTCAATTTGCAGATAATACAGCCCTAATTTCCCATGCACCCTCCGTACCTAAAGCTATCGAATCCCTTCAGCAGCTTATTGACACCCTGCAACTCTGGTTTGCTAAATGGCGAATTAAAATCAATCCCCACAAATCCCTATCGCCGTAACAATAATCCTGCACACAATATTCATATCTCCAACACAACTGTTTCCCCTACTACATCCATAAAATACCTAGGCATTACGATAGGCCGAAAAGTCAATTTCAAACACCATACAGATTCAAACAAAACAAAAATCATAGCTAGAGCCAAAATGTTTAGAAACTTAACATACAAAAAGAACGGCATATCTATAAAAACAGCGGTTAAAATCTATAAAATGATCTGCCGTCCTCTCAAATCAGGGCTGAAAGACCGCCGGTCGATAGCCATTTAACAGAATAACCTCCTAACACTCATATCATCATATATGTATTATATTTGTCTTATCTGTATTTTTTGTTTGTTAATAAAGATGTTGTATATATAAGAAGTAAAATATGCTCGAAAATACGGTTTTCTTAATGAACTTTAAAATAAAAATAATCTTTAAATAAATTGTTCAAAGCATTCTGAGAATGAAATAAAATTAGACCAAAATCTTTTTAATAAGTATTAATTCCTCAACTTCTCCTAGCAAAACCAATATTTTCCTAGCGAAAGCAAGGTTTAATCATTTGCATCTCTGAACCCCACAATGACTCCTCTTATATAACAAGCTACCACCCAATTACCCTCCTTTCTATAATAGGTAAACTATTTGAATCCATCTTGAAAGAAAAGTTCTAGAATCCTCTAATGCATATATTTCCGACTATCAATTTGGTTTCACTCCTCAGAAATCCACTACATTCCCCCTTACTATCTTAACTTCCAATCTCCAAACAAAGAACCTCGAAAGCTACATGTCCGCTATGGTTTGTCTTGGCATTAAAAAGGCGTTTGACTCGGTGTGGCGAATTTAAATTAATCCTACAAAATCGAAAGTCCTTATACCCTTCCAATCTCAAAATTAAAATCCATCGAACGGAAAACCCACCCTCTCACACCTGCAAATACCTAGGAATCATATTCGATCACAAACTATCCTTCCAACAACATGCCCTATCCGTTAAAGCCAAAGTCAAAACCAGGGCCCGGCATTTTCGATCTCTAACTTATATAAACAAAGGCATTACAGCCAAAACTGCAACCAACATTTATAAATCGATATGCCGGCCCCTGTTAGACTATGGCTCAATCCTTTTCACCCAATGTCGTACTTCTACCCTACATCATATCCAAGTAGCCGAAAGATCCGCACTCCTAAACCTTACCAAAATCAGATTAAGGCAGGGCAGAAAGACTTACGGTCGATAGCCCAGACACTGACGGACTAACACAAATCATACTGTATATATGTATTATTGTAAATATTCTAAGTAACTGGAATAAAGATGTTGTATATATAGGTATTAATCAAAGCAATTGAAATGTACTAAGGAAGAGCTATTGTAATTAAAGAAGTACATAATTGTTTTTCAACCCTTATACCTTTCAACAACCAAACCTTGAAATACTTGAAAAAACATAGTATGAAATATTGTTAAACAACCTCTGAAAACTTTCCAACAAGGATGTTTAAAAAAACATTTTTAACAAAAAACCTAACTCTGTAAGAACAAAAAAAAAATCATTGCTAACTTTCTGGACATTGTTGAATTCTGAGAAAACGTGAAAATGTTAATATTTACATAAAATACTAGTTTGCTTTGTTTCATTTAATTTATTTATTTTTAAATGCACATTTCAGCCACAAAGTGACAATCATCAACAAAAAACTAAACAAAATACCATATATGTTAAATAGCAAATATTATAAACCCTACTAAAATATATTTTTAAACTGTTTTTTTAAACATTCCAAAAATAAAATTTGTTAAGAATAACCGATATTCTTAACAAATTTTATAATCTCTCAAATGGCATTTAGTTTATTTAATTAAATTTCTTTCACATTAAACAGTGCTGCAAAACCTATGTTGATAGCTAACACAGTAACTTACTAACAAAACTAGACCAGAATAATATGTAACAGAAAATTAACAATTTAAAAGTTGCTGAAATAAAGATGTTGTGTATATATCACTTAATATATTAACTAGAAGAGAAAACCACGATTCCTGCCTTCTCCTTAAGATACATTAAGAAATATTTATATTTCATATGTTGTTTGCTTGAAGCCATAACTTTGTGATACATTTGCATCTGGAACCTTATCAAATGATAAATAAATATTGTAAATTGCATTAATATCACTGTCACTGTATACCGATTTTAATCCACCATGTAAAAATATTTTGTATTTTAGTGTAAATTTGATAATAGCCTTATAAATGTTGAAACTATAGTCGCTGAATAAATCCCGTGTGTGGTATTAACAACGTACAGTTTTATTTATCATTTGAAAAAAAATGTGATTCATATTTCAAACAGAATTTTGGAATTATATTTCAAACAGAATTTAATTATATCTTGCAACATAACAATTTTATTTTAAATGTAAAAATATAGTAATAGATATGTAGATAATCTTACAGTTTATCTTGCAGATAGTTATTAGAAATTTAAACCTTTAAGTTGTTTTTATCTAAAATGATATTTGATTATAATTAAACATGTTGAAAACTCACGTAAACTAATTATGTTTTGTATATTTCAAAGACAGCGTAAATTTATTTTTAAAGCTAAGTCGTAATTGTGCAAATTGATTCCTTTATTGGCATCTGGCATTTAAACTGCTCGCAAAGAATTTATTTTACTTGCAAGTCGTTCTCCAAAGAATAAAAAACTTTAATACTTCAGGGGTTTGAAATTAATTAAATCTTGAACATAATAAGATGTCTACAACTCTTTGTCGCAGATGATTTTTAATTTTCGAGCAAATATTTAATTCTTTTCGCAAATTAACAGGCGGCAATTTATTTACCATTGTGTTCATTAAATTATTAATTATAAATAAAATTTTATTGTAACTACAAAGTTCTTTGTATATAAATACATTAAGTGCAAAACATTTAGACAATGATTTTGTATTATATTAAAGCCAAATATTAAAAATATTTTTTAGCTATTTCTAATTAGGGTCATTGATGTGAAATAAATTATTACCAAAAATATCGCTAAATCATCTATGGATTTTGTAATCATTACACCATAATTAGTACGGATTCGAATTGTAACATTACATTTATATCGTCGTAATAAGCGACTCCACTAATGACGATTTTATCGTGCATGCATAATTAATTAAATTCGTCACTAATTTATAAATAATTGCTACACAAACTTTTCACGATATTTATTTGATTGCGTGAATAGAAAAAAATTATTCGTATTGCATTTGATTTGTTCGCGTTATTGTACGAACATTGTTTTGAATTTTTAATATTATTTATGCATGTTACAATGGAAAGCAAGATTCTGAATATAGGGAAAGCATACATATCTTCAGATGTATATGAAATATATCTCTATAACGTTTTTTTATAGAGGTTTTATAGAAAATTAGCTTTATACAGGGTCTAGTATGAAAGTAATGTGGATAATTTTATTGCATTGAAACATTGCAGGCCTTCAAGGATGACGGCATTTCAAGGCACGGTCCGGGAGATGGCACAAGATCCATTGAATACTTAGCAAATCGCTGACACCCTAAACAAGCAAATCCAAATCCACAAGGTCTGCGCGAAGTTTGTGCTAAAATTGTATTAAAAAACTTCGAGTTTCGCGCTGTATAGAATTGTGATTTGATTTAAAATGAGTCAAACTTTCTTAACTCTGTCGTAATCAGAGACGAATCCTGGGTCTTCGAGCAAGACTAATAATCGAAAAGGTAGTGCACACAAAATCATCACCTCGCCCCAAGAAAGCGCGAATAATCGTTCATTTTGAGTTTGTACCTCAGGGCGAAATGTCAACCCATCCCTTTACCTGCAGGTGCTCAAGAGATTAAAACGCCGGGTTGCACGCTTGAGGGCTGACATCAAAGACACCATAACAAGGCCTCGAGCCACATAACATTCATCGTTACAAAGTACAATAAAAAACACCCTGGTGGTCCCCCAGGGTTGTGGAATTGGATCTTTGGAAGTCTTTTGTTTCCCGACTGAAAAGAGAGCTGCAGAAAAAGCATTGGGAGTCATTTCCGTTGAGGAGTTTCAGAATGCCTTCCAGGTGTGGCAGATATGTTTACTTGCAAAAATTGATGCTCCAGGAGAGAATTTTGAAGAATTTTAAGTATATATATTTTCCGAGAAAATATCCATTACTTTTATAATAGACCCTGTATTACATTATACCCATCTAAACATACAAAATTAAAATGTGCCAGCAATGAACTTAAGTGTAATTTTAAATTAATAAATAATTATACTAGATAATAAAAAAAAACTCACGATATAGATAATTTTGATTATTCTGTGATAACGCAAAATTTAATACTATTTAAGGTGTTTTAAATATTTAAATTTGATTTGCTTTAAATCATTACAATACTGCTGTTCCTGGAAGTATCGAAAAAATCCTCGCCCACACAAACCTGCCAGAAATATAAATTACGTCGTATTTAAAAACCGACCGGCGGTATCAATCACCGATTCCGAGTATCCCCCCTTCCCCATTCAACGTTTTTGATGGTAATAATAAATTACATTTATTCCCCATCGATTTCCTACCCGTCCGGGAGAATCCCGAAACCTCAAACCATCAGAAACACGCACGAAACACCTCAACCCTCCAACTGCTTATATATATATATATATATATATATATATATATATATATATATATAAATGTATAGAAATTCTCTTGAATAGGCAAACTGACGTTTGAACGGCCAGCGGCGATGAAAAATGTAGATGAAATTAGTATAATATCCTTCGTGGAAAAGCCAACACCGAAATACACCTGCCAAGTCGACACACATATAATCATCCCCCGGGCGAAGCCAGGGGTGGAATCTGTTCGTTCGAGAACGTTACGGAATGGCTTTGCCGGACTTTGAATGGCTTAGTGTCAGTGGCGATATTAAATTTTACAACAGAAACTAACTTTTAAACGTGAAAATAAATTGACGTAATTGTTGGTTACGTTCTGACATTTCTACTATACTAGTATGAACATATTTCAATCTTAATTATGCTAAATAAACAATGCGTGTATATTTAAGTAGGTGACAGAAGATTTAATATGATTAGTATATGTTATTAATAATAAAACTATTTTCATATATTACAAAATAATAGCATGAGTTACATGAGAACTTAATTTAAAAAAATACTGGTTTTATTATTTAAACTGTATAAATACAATATTCCTAATTTTGCAACTTCTTCAAAATAAACATTTGTGTAGATGTGTAATTCTATAATTGGTTTTACTAGCTGCAATAAATAAATAAAATCACACCATGTTGTACTAAACTTAATGAACTAATTGGTATACGAAAATAAAAAGGTAGATAAAGAGAATGGTTGCGACCGTTACTACGTGGTAATCCATACTTACACTGAATTGAAAAATTCACTATGTTTTAACCACAAATATGTTGTGGTTAAAACATAGTGAATTTTTCAATTCAGTGTAAAAAGGTAGATAGTAAAAATTGGGATTTTCTTCTTCTCCTCATTCGAAGGAACTTTAGCCCAACTCAGGCTCTAACCTCCTGAATGCTTTGCCTCCAACTTTCATTTAATTTTCATTAGCTTACAATTTCTACTTCATTATTTTTAGTAATTCTCTCTAGCATGCCTTTTACATACCCAGCGCACCTGAGCCGCATTAGTATTATCGATGGGTCTCTGTATAGTTGGCACAATTCGTGATTGTATCTTATTATCCATTCTCCATTGTCATTTATCGCTCCATATATGTTTCTCAGTACCTTTCTCTCAAAGCAGCCTAAGAGTTCCATGGACTTCTCAGAGATTGTCCACACTTCGCTTCCGTAGCATACTACTGTTCGGACAAGGGTTTGATATACGCTGGATTTTATGTCTCTGTGGATGTTTCTAGACTTTATAATTGGTAGCAGGGAGCCGCTTGCTATTCTTTTTTTTATATCAATGGTTTTACCATTTTGAGAATTTACGTTGGAGCCTGAAGTTTCTAACCCTCTCAAAGCTTATGTTTCCAAATATTTGATTTCCCTTTGTCTTTTCATTTGCACATAATTTTTTTTTCTTTCATTAATTCAATTCAATGTCTCCTGCACCCGCTTCGATTTTTACAAAAGCTTCCTTGACTGCTGTCACTGTTCTGGCCAGAATGTTAAGCCGCATAGGACACTATTTGAACGGGTTTGTTCATAATTAGATTGAGTCACGTCATTATCATTACGTGTGCCAGGTTGAAGTCCATCCCCCTGTTTAGTCACTGCGTATGAGTCAAATTTGTTAGTTCTCTTACTACTCATACTCTGTACTTTGGATTTAGCATCGCAGTTCTTAGTAGTATCAAAAACTTAGGATGTATATTGAAATCAAGCACAATAGAGTAGAGCTTGTTTCTATCTATAATGTCATACGCCTGTTTAAAATCTATGAAAAGCTGGTAAATATCGATGTAAAACTCCTAGACCTACTGTAGGAACCCAGACACAGCCCGAGCGGATACAACAAAAGCGCTCACCACTCACAATATGTGGGACAGATATGTGCGTGCCTCCGCTATCCTAAGAATGCACCCCACCGGCCAAGGGTGCAGGCAGAAAGAGAGAGTAGGTCAGTCGGCCTTAAAAGGGCTGTGTGCCAAGAGAGAATTTCTACGGTTAACTCGAATCATCCAGTGTGCTCACCATAGCCACTAGTAACGACCTCCAGTGTGCTCACCTTTAAGAGGTGAAGAAACTACATCAGAGTGTCCACGGCCTGTAAGATTAGAACCGCTTCCACCACTATATTGGGGAGTTAATATGTCCGAAGTTCACACTAACGACCCGAGAATTTTGTAAATAAGTAAATAAACTGAACAACGACACCTTTGGTCCCCAGGGCATGGAACACCCACACGCGAATCACCACATTGGTGACCCCCAAGTGATTAAGTTTAAGGTAATCAAATAAACCGCGAGAAAATATAACCACGAATCGAAAAAAATACATGAGGATATAAACGAAATGAAATACGAAGGAATCAGCGAAATACAGGTACACATTCCACCGTTTTGGAGAGACTATCCCGAAGTGTGGTTAGGCCAAATAGAGAGCCAAGTCAAACAAGTTAAAATTACCATCGACGACACAAAATATGGACACTTAGCCGAAAATCTGGAGCCACGATTTTGCGAAGGAAGTACGAGATGTTTTGACATTAGCTCAAGACTGTACTTATCCGACGCATCAGCGTGAGTCAAGAAATCCGCACCAAGTAGCGAGTAGAGCGAGTAGAGTTGGAAGAGAGGAAGCCGTCACAATTCCTGCGCCACCTGCAACATTTAGCAGGCACGACAGTTCCAGACGCATTGCTACGCTCCCTATGGCTAGGAAAACTTCCAAACAACGTGCAGGCTATACTAGCAACTCAATCCAAGGGAGGATTAGACGAGGTAGCCGAATTAGCCGACGCTATCTAAATACCACCGCACCGAGAGTCAACGAAGCCACTTGCGGAGACATCGTAAGAACCCTGCTAGCCGAAATCGAGCAAATAAAAACTCAACTCTGCAAACAAGAAAACGTCCGACCCATACAGCAACCACGACAGCGAAACCTTTCACGTAGTAGGGCCAGAAATCAAGGACGAAACCACTCGAGAAACCGCACTTTCGATTCGTGTTGGTTAGACTTTAAATACGGTCTGTGGAAAAACACACCGAGTACCTCAGACGACTTTTCCGACAATTGGACGAAAACGGAATCGTGATAAATCCAGTGCGTATTTGGTGCAAGCTTAATCTCTTTTCTGGGATACAGGGTATTCGCAGAAGAAACGAAACTACTGCACAACAAAGTGAAAGCTATCTAAGATTTCTCACCGCTACAAATAGCAAAGAAATTACAGCAAGTGCTTGGAATGATAAATTATTATCAACGCTTCATTCCCGACACAACCACCGCGCTCTTTCGAGCTCTTAAAGGGGAAGAAGAAGGGCAACCAGCCCATCATATGGACTGCAGAAACGAAAGAAGCAGATTTACATATGTAAAAATCAAATTGCCGAAGCAGTATTGCTAACGCACCCGCAACCTTATGCCAGACTCTCACGACAGACGCATCAGATTACGCGATAGGAGGCGTAATCCAGCAATAACGAGAGGAAGACTCTAAGCCGCTAGCTTTCATGTCAAGGAAATTGTTGACAACAGAAGTTGGCAGCGTAGAAGTTCTAGTCATATACGCAGCCGTCACCACTTGCTAGAAGCGCATTCGTGCACCATTTTTACTGGAGAAATGTTTACCAAGACAATTCCGCTATCTCGACTACATTGGACAATTTTTCACGGACATATATTACATAAAAGAAAAATAACAACAGGATCGGACAAATAACGACAGAAATAAACTTTGCAGACTTGGGAGCCGACCAGGAGGCAGACGAAGAGCTCAAACGCATCAGAAAGGAGAGAACTACGAACCTCCAGTTCAAGAAAGTCCATTTCTCCAAATACAACGCAAATGTGTACTGTGACATCGCGACGATTTGGAAAACAGGTGTTCAACAGACTTCACCAATAATCACATTCAGGAGCAAAAGCGACAATCAAACTCATCACAAAACAGTTTGTGTGGCCTAAAATCCGAGCAGATTGCAAGAAATGGAGGAGACAGTGCTTGACATGCCAGCGAGCGAAGTTTACAAAGCATAACGCACTGACCTTCGAAAAATTCCAACTACCATCTGCGAAATTTGACCTCGTACACATCGATATCGTCGGACCATTGAAAGAAGCGAATGGAAGAAATATATTTTAATACGCGTAGAAACTATCCCAATGGCAAACATTGAAGCTAACACAGTAGCCAAATTATTTGTCACACACTGGATAGCCAGGTACGGGACACCGCTCAGGGTAACGACGGCAATCAAGACGCAAATGGGAAGGACGATCAAACGGACAGTCTATTTCCAACTCTGACTCCATCACAAGGAAGGGGATGTGTGGGAGTCAAGCCATGGCCCGAGCGGACACACCAAAAAGAGCTTCCCTAGTGGTAGAGCGTGACAATTACGCGCGAGTCTCTGTTACCCTGAGTGCAGGCAGAAAAAGGGAATAGGTCAGGCGGCATTAAAAGAGATATTTCATTCGGTAAATTCTGATCAACAAGTGTTCTTACTATAGCCCTTAGTAACGACCTCCAGTGTGCTCACCATAGCCACTCTCATGACACGAGAGTACCCATAGCCTGGAAAAGTAGAACCGCTTCCACCACCATGCTGGGGAGTTAATCCGTCGAAGTTCACATCGACGACCCGAGAAAGTTCGGAGTGAAAAGCCGCTTTCGCCACCGAACATCAATTAATATTGTATAGTCGTGTACATTATTCTCTGGTACTTCCCGATAGTGTATTCGATGTATTATTCAAGTTTGTCCTCGATGATCGTTGTATATATCTTGTATTGTGCGAAGTAGCGATATTCCCCTATAGTTGTTGCACGCGAGTTTGTTTCTCTTTTTACTTATAGGATATATGACTCTTTCGGAATTTTTCCGTGTTCCATGGCTATGGCTACTAGTTGTTCTCCACCATATTTCAGAAGCTCCCCTAGGATATTGGTCTACATGTTTCGATGAAGAAATCTAAAGTATTATTCCATCTGTCTAGTATTTGTTTCTTCTGATACTAAGGTTCCGTTTGTGGAGTTACAACGTACCCCTTTTTGAAGAAGTTGATAAGCTTGTATACTTCGTTGTGGTTATTTTTCCTAAAGTTTTCTTCTGCCTTTTCCATGGTGGCGTTAAGACACGCCCACTTCTTTTATCTTACTATTGTCTTAGCTGCTCTTCTGGATTCCTTGTATGTCATCTTTTTCGTTCATGTCGGCCTCTCTAAATATGCCAGTCTGTCTCTATTTTTGACTTTAGTATCTGCATTATATGTCAAACATTTAGTGTCTTTAGTTTGTATCTAATTGATGATTATGACGTTTTAATTATTGCTTCTTGGTTGGCTTTCGATACCCTGATCTTCCGGGCAGTTTCTCAGCATGTCTGTGAGGTGCTCTTCTAGCGCCTTCTGGTACTATAGTCTTGTTTTTAGATAGATTAGGTTTTCTACGTGTCCTGGTATTTAGAGTATATTCAGATTTCAGTGTAGTTTTTAAATTTATACTATAATATGTTTATAGTTTATTGTAAGTATTTGTAGATTTCTCCTTTATAAACCCACAAGAAAAACTGGACGATTGTAAAAACTAAATTTTTATTATGTAATAGCAGTAAGAAAATATAAACGGTAAAGTTATTTCTGATCATAGGAACATTTAGGTGATGTCTTTTCTTTCTCTTCTCTCTACATAAGAAAAATGTTCAAAAAGAAAAATAAATACACTTAACCTTAATATTTTATAATGTTGTCATTTTTTTTTCAATAATGTTTTTCTGGTGTTCAATGGCTAATTCATTGAAAATAATATCTCTAAGTTTTTAACTTAAGTTATTCGGAATTTCTTAAAACAATACTGAATCATCATTCTTATATATTGTAATTTTGATTCTATCATAATTTGTAGCTTCCTGTTGATTCACGATTAAAAAAATAATCTGAATAGTCAATAAACTTATTTCTTTCTTTATTTATTTATTTATTACATCTTTCCATTCCTTTCTAACAAAATATCACCAACATTTTATTACGAAATTTGAAAATATTCTTAAAATTTTTGCTAAAGGGAGGATAGGCGGACTTTACTTCTTTGAAGCATCTTAGACTCAATGCATCGAAGATTTAATGCTATTATAGCATTAATAAAATTTACACCTAAGAATATGTAGTGTTTGGATAGACCTACAAAATTTGTATGGATTTGTCTCGTTTTAAGTCTTATTATCACTCTACAAACAAAGACATCTCAATATTCAATAGATTAGCTATCAAAGTAAACACTCGTTTATCAATAATGAAATTCAAATAAACTATATTATTCTTACCGCATAATTCAAAGCATAAATCTCTCGCTATTTGATATAATTTTATAATCTTGACTTTTGACTTTAATTATTCGAAATTCAGTACCAAAATCAAGAATTAGTTTACTTACAAATTGCGAAAGTTATGTAAAATCTTAGTAATGGTTAAAGAAAATTAATTAGAATCGTTTTAATAGGTTTAACATGATAACTTCTTGTTCGATACATTATACTGTTGATATTTTATGCAGAATTTAACGTGGCCTGAAAGATATATCCTCAGGCTAAGCCATTATTAGTATTTAATAAATAATTGTACTTACGTAGAACTGCTTAATCAGTCAGCATAATCTTCATCAATATCACGAGAATTGCTACACTAAATCATATTAGGAATTTTAATTTAATATTTCTCAACCCATTAAAAAAATATTCTTGTGTCACTCATCTCTAAACAGTTAGTTATCTTAAGCAATTCAGATAAATAAGATTTTATTTATTTTAATATTTTTTTCTTCTTTTAGACCTTGGTATTTTTCTGGACGATGGCTTTGCTTCTTACGTAGTAATTCAAGGGGTCTAATTGCACTGGATATAGGACTAACAGACTAATAGTAGTTCTGTGTAGAACCTTAAGATACGTAAGGATTATGTCTCTTCTCCGAAACCAAAATCCTTGGTGTAAAGTAAACATCTAAGGCTAAATCCAGTTTGGCTAGGCTGTATGATTTAACCTATTAAGGAAGTGAATCTTCAAATTTTCAAATATACCAGTTTTTATTTTGGTTTTATAACACTTGAAAAAAAAGTAAGCATATTTAAAAGAAATTAAAATTACTTTGTGAAAGATTAAAATTTATGGACATGAAATAGAATTATTATAATCTGTGAAGAAAACTAGCAAGTCTTAGTTAATTATACAGAAAATAATGCTTACACTTTATTTCACAAAATATTTTTTTAAATAAAAAATATTTTGTAAAAGAAAGTGTTATCATTAGTTTCTGTGTAGTTAACAAATCTATCTTCACGTAAAAGTCTTAGTTAATTGAGGACAATAAAAGTTTCTTTTTATAAAATTATAGAATAAAATTACGATACTCATTGATATATTACGTTAATACTGTAATTGACTAAAATAATCTGCGGCGTTAAATGTACGACTATATTTTCCGTGTGTAATGAAATTTAATGCCCGCTGATGAATTTTAGCATTTCGCGCATAAAGGGCACTAAATCCACAGGGGATACACTAATATAAATTTGCGCTAAGTCTAGTTTTAGAAATTTACCTCCGCATTCATCGTTATAATCTCGGGGCTTATTCTAATTTCGAATAGTTCACGAGGGCGTTTAACTTTACGAATTATTCTACGGTGCCCACCATCCGCAAATAGGCGTTACTTCTTGGACCAGAAACGTAATCAAATGATTATTGTTGATAATTTTAAAGAAAAGACATCAATTTGCTTGTTGAAGATTTACTACAGCGATATGAATTTACCAAATCGTTAATTTAAGAAAATACGAGGACCATCTGAAATGTAGATCATCTGTTGCATCAATGTTTCATAGCAATGATTGAGGCAGATGACAGATAATACATTTTATATAGAAAATCAATTATTACATATAATAAACAAAAGTTTGACACAAAATAACCACGTGAAAAATACGTTATATCATATCTGATTTCAGTTTACTCTAATGAAGATACGCCATCAGGTTCTGCGTGCAGAGCACAATACGCCCAATACATTGGAGAGGCAGTGTGATATCTTACTTAACTATAAGAATATATAATATAGTTGTTTTTCATTTCTCTAGTTGTCTTTATATTTCCAGTTTCTTCTCTTCTGCTGCTTTGACAGATACTCTTTGCTATACTATATTCTGATGTGTGAACGAAGTTTTTATTTATTTACCCCTTATTCAATACGTTATCTGTGATCTCGATTAAGTTAAGATTACCTTAAAATATCCACAATTAGTAAAGTTGATGATTTCAAGCCGGCAAAATATTTAGGGTTATCAGTGTAAGGACACAAGAATTTTGAATTCAGAATAGCTTTCAAAATGTTACATTCAAACCAGTTCTTTACTTAGCAACTTGAATGCAGCCACGAAAAGTTTTCTTAAAAAAAACTAAATAGAAGTTCGTTATGAATTGCCCTTGTTACGGAAAAGCAGATTTCTGCCTTAAAGGTTTTCTTGAATCTGCAAGTTTCTTCTTTAATAATATTAATAATAAAGACTTTTATTTATCCAAGAAAAGATAATACATAACATTATAACTACAAAAACACTAATTGATAACAGTGTCTTTTCTTTCGCGTACCCATAACAGACAAAGTATTTATTGCTAATTAAATAAAAGTTAATATCTATGATTTTAGTGACATGTCTAGGTTGTTATATATTTTAACTAAGTTATAAAAGAAGGATCGTTGGAATATTGCTGATCAATTCACGTGCATAGAGAGCAGACTTTAATTCCTTAAGTTAATGTTGCAAATCTTTTTTTGAATTGGATTTTATTATATAGATATGACGGAACTTTATTTACAATAAGCTTGTGAAAGAAACATATAGCGTGGAGTTTTCTTCTATTTGCCACAGAAATACACTTTTCTTTAAATTTGTGTGAAATATGGTCATATTCCCTTATACATATATGTACCTAACACGGAAATTGTGTATGCTTTGTATTTTAGTAGAGTAATGTTAATAAATGCACATATTGAATTGAAGTGCGTTAATACTTTTACACTAAACTAATGTTTAAAAGTTGTCTGTTTTTGTGTTCTTACAAACCACAGCATACTTTTCTTATCATGCTATTAACAAATGTTTTAAATCTTAATATTTCATGAATGATTTTCTCATTTACCTCGTGGTGAAAAATCGTGGAATTTAGTGAAACAAACCAAGTGTTTTCAATTAATTTCCTATTAAATCTTAAATTTGAATCAAATATGACTTCTATATTCATGACTTCAGGAATAGCTTTCACTTCGACATTCATAAAATTATGATACTATCACCAATTGTATTAATTTTTTTATGCCTACGAGTAAAATTGACAACTTACTGCTGTTCAGAGTTAGCAAATGATCTTCAGCTGTTTGCAATTACATTTCCAAGTCAGTCGTAATTTTGATACACGCATGTGTTATATTTGATGAAATGATGTGTAAATTTGGGTACCTTCAGCACACAAATGATGTCTGAAGTTCAGGATAGATGATCAAACTGTATAGATAGTGTTCAGGATAGGACCAAGATCCTTGGGGAACACCTAAAATTACTGGTATTTTGCTTCAGCTTATACCATTAAAAACAATATGTTGAATCGCGTTATAAAAATAATTTAGAAAAAATATTATACTGCCATGATCAAGATAATGGAGAATTGCTGGAAGGATATCATGATCACTAGCAACAAAAGCCATACTAAAGTCTAGTAAGACTAGGGCCGACACCATACCATCATCAACATCGTGGATTATATCATCGAAAATATGCAAAAGAACAGTTTGACAACTATGGCCTGGTCTAAAGCCAGGTTAAAGTGTAGGTAGAATGCTTGTATTATTTAAATACCCGCGTATTTGTGTTTCTGCAATTATTTATAATATTTTTAATAAGGTTGGTAAAATCGAAATAGTTCTGTAAGTTTTTGGAACGGGTCTAATGATTTAATCTTTCCAAATCGACAGAACATTGTTCTCAAACAAAAATTTATTATGTGTATCAAGATAGGTAGTAAATAGGGATAACACAGTTTTATTAATTGAATATTTATTTATTTGTTTATTTATTTTCAAATATATGGAAAAACCCTTTGTACAAATATTAATACAAAAATAAAAAATGTAACTAATATTAATTAGAATAATAAGAAAAACAAAACATATACCGTGTGTCCCGTTTGAAGACGCATCATAGGGAATTCCCATGTAAAATTTTCAATTGCAGTTTGTATCTCTATTATTGAACGAAAATTATCAAAATAAAATTAGAATGATTCCTTTATTTATTAAGATAATTTTGGAGGTTTTATTTTTGTTTTATCTTTAGTTTTAAGCGAAATATAGCTTAAGAAGTGTGAAGAAATTTTCGATAAAAAAATCCTCAAAATAGTAGTTGCTATGAAATGTCAGTGTTTGTCATCTAAATTGATTAAGCCACAAACACATAAATCAATCCAAAATAAGTGCTTACACCACAAAAGAAAAAGTTCGGATCATCTAATTGAGTTTTGGCGGACATTTGCGACTTATTTAGTATAAATTTTGAAACCTGTCCAGTGCCGTGTCAATCAACAATTATTAAAATTGATCAGAAATTTGAGGATAATGGTTGTATAAACGATGAATATATTGTTAGGAATAAAGGGAGGAAATCTGAAGAAACTGTAACAAATGTGTTGCAAGGATAACAGAACATCTAATAAAAAGTGTAAGCTTATATTTACCGACCCCATAAAAGCCAAATCATAAAGAACTGAGCAATGGATCCTGATTCAAGATCTAAATTTTGTTAAATTATTGTGGAAAAGTGTAACGAGAATTAGAGATTTCCAAATAGTGTGTGTTTTACAGATGAATGTACTTTCTATTTGGTGTCTAATAATAACAAACAAAATAATCGTCAATGGTCTCAAAACATTCTTTATATTGTAACATCAAGAAGTGAATATCCACAAAAACTTAATGTATGGGCAAGAATTTTAAAAACAGCGTTGTTAGATTTATTTTTATTGAATGCAAATTAAAGTATTTATCGGTTTCACTTTATGTTTATTCTTTACAAAAGCATTTTTTCTAAATTTGGAATAGTATAATTATAATTTAACTGGATGCGGTTTTAAAATTTTGTAAAAAATAAATGAGGAATACTAAAAAGAGTTTTATTCTGTTTCGGGCAATTGTACCTTTGAGTTAACTCGTTTCAACAAGAATAATGAATTTGTGCCTTTGAACTCGCCATCTGTAATTTTAGATGTTATACACTGACTTCTCAAAGCACTGAACATTTCCTTCTGTGTTGTAAGCACTCATTTTAAATTTAATTATTTATTTGTGGGTTATACAATTTAGATGACAAGCACTGACTTTTCACAGCAACTACTATTTTTGAGGATCTTATTATCAAATATTTCCTTACACATTTTAAGGTATATTTTGACTAAAAATGAAGATGAAACCAAAATAAAACGTCCAAAATATCTTTAGTAAGTAAAGGAATGATTCTAATTTCATTCTGATCATTTTCATTCAATAATAGAGATACAAACTGCAGTTGAAAATTTTACATGGGAATTCCCTATGATGCGTCTTCAAACGGGACACACGGTATATATATATATATATATATGTTGGTGCGGATAGTTTCGCGAAGATTATTTTTGTACATTGTCAATGTTCGGCTTTAATCTTCGAATTTGCAAGTTTTGATGGTTCTAAAAAGAACCGATTTGCAACGTTTCGACCAAGTCGCATTGGTCTTCTTCAGGCGGTGTTCGATGGGGAACTGCGATCGTGCTAAGTGGAACTGCGCTATTTATACCTGCGGTGTTGGCGGTTGACGTTTGGCGGCGCGTGTGCGGCTTCTTGTAATAGGGCCGGTCGGATTAACCGGGATTACGTTGGTGGTACCTGTGGGGATTGAAATCTGTGGAGCGGGTGAAGAAATATGCATTTTGCATAAAATGGATTTCCAAGTTGGGGGTAGTCGTTGGGCGTCGTCGCGTTTATTGAGATTATCGGTGTGTTTTTCTATTTCAATTGCCTCGCGGATAATCCTCTTCGTGAAATGGTCTAATGCTGCGATGGAAGTCGTGTGGTCGAAATTTATCTTGTGTCCGGTGGATTTGGAATGTTCGGCTAGAGATGAGGATGGTAGATCTTTTTCAACGGCTCTGATATGTTCGTCTCGCCGTACATTCATACGTCTGTTGGTTTGTCCGATATAAACTTTATTACAATCGGCACAGGGAATTTTGTATACTCCTTGATTTTCAAGGGGAATGATGTCTTTTGGGGAATTTAGGAATTGTCCAATTTTACGCGAAGTGGTAAAAATTGTTTTGATATTATGTCTTTTTAGTATTTTAGAGATTTTGTCTGTCGTACCTCGTATGTACGGAAGAAATGTTATATTTTGTGATTCTTTGGACTCGTCGGTGTCTTTGGGGCTCGGTTTTTTGTTTTAGTAAGAGAGTTACAGTACCTGGGGAGAAACCGTTTTGGACAAGAGCTGTCTCGAGGGTGGCTAGTTCATTGTTTAGATTGGACTTGTCTGTTAGTCGGAGAGAGCGAGTTAGGAGAGTTTTTGCTACTGAACGGAGTTGGGCAGGATGATGGTGAGAGGCGGCATTTAGATATCTGTTAGTATGAGTTTCTTTTCTATATACGGTGTGGCCGAGAGTTCCGTCGGAATTTTTATAGATAAGTATGTCGAGGAAAGGCAATTGGTTGTTTTGTTCTAGTTCCATTGTGAATTTAATTTTGGGATGAATATTGTTTAAGTGCTCGAGGAAATTATTGAGCTTGTCTTTACCATGGGGCCAAATGACAAAAGTGTCATCAACATACCGTAGCCATAAGGATGGAGTATAAAGGGCAGAATCTAGTGCAATGTTTTCGAAATCCTCCATAAACAGATTGGCGATCACAGGTGAGAGTGGGGATCCCATTGGTGCTCCTTCAATTTGTTTATAGCGGTTTCCGTTAAACATGAAATAGGTATTTGTGAGGCAGTGTTTGATGAGTTCTATCGTTGAGGTAGGTTGTTTATATTTGGATTTTAAAAGTTCAATTGTTTCGTTGATGGGAACTTGCGTGAAGAGAGATTTAACACACTTTGGTCACTTTGTGACAAACTATTTCAATTCCGGACTGAAACCACCAAAGCACTGTCGACCGACAAACTAGAACAGAAATTCAAAAAATTAGCACCACCTGTCTCCACCACCGACACCTCTAGAACTCAGCACCGCAAAACTGTTTTCAATTTTTCCGATCTACCTCTAGACAAAGCCTCAATCGATGTCCTATCAAAAGGCAATAATTTTGCTGTTGCTCCCCGCACGATCCCTGTAGAAGATATTATATGCAATATCGAATCCAGTCTCCACAAAACCGACAGTTCCACTTCCGAAATTATTCGACAAGAAGTGGCCCATATACTTAGATCTTCACGACCACCGAAACCCAACCTATCACATAATGAATTTGCGGCGCTGAAAAACTTAAAACAAAACAAAAACATCACCATCTTACCGGCAGACAAAGGAAACGCTACAGTAGTCCTAAACACGACAGAATACCAACAAAAAATGAACAATTTGTTGGCCGACACCAGCTATAAATTGATCGATTCTGATCCAACAACGTACCTGGAAAAAACTACCAAAACCAAAATCATGCTGTCACCTTTAGATAGCGAGACCAAACAATCTTTAATTCCACGCGAGAAGTCATCCAAATGTCCCAAGTTATACGGCCTACCAAAAATACACAAACCCGACAGACCACTCCGACCCATCGTCAGTTCTTTTGACTCACCCACACAAAAATTAGCTAAATTCTTAGCCCGACAATTACAACCGACAGCCGAACAAGCCAAATCCTATGTCAAAAACTCTTCACACTTCCTGGACCTCATCAAACAGATAAAACTTTCTAAGACGGACATACTAGTCAGTTTTGACGTTAAATCTCTCTTCACCCAAGTTCCCATCAACGAAACAATTGAACTTTTAAAATCCAAATATAAACAACCTTCCTCAACGATAGAACTCATCAAACACTGCCTCACAAATACCTATTTCATGTTTAACGGAAACCGCTATAAACAAATTGAAGGAGCACCAATGGGATCCCCACTCTCACCTGTGATCGCCAATCTGTTTATGGAGGATTTCGAAAACATTGCACTAGATTCTGCCCTTTATACTCCATCCTTATGGCTACGGTATGTTGATGACACTTTTGTCATTTGGCCCCATGGTAAAGACAAGCTCAATAATTTCCTGGAGCACTTAAACAATATTCATCCCAAAATTAAATTCACAATGGAAGTAGAACAAAACAACCAATTGCCTTTCCTCGACATACTTATCTATAAAAATTCCGACGGAACTCTCGGCCACACCGTATATAGAAAAGAAACTCATACAAACAGATATCTAAATGCCGCCTCTCATCATCATCCTGCCCAACTCCGTTCAGTGGCAAAAACTCTCCTAACTCGCTCTCTCCGACTAACAGACAAGTCCAATCTAAACAATGAACTAGCCACCCTCGAGACAGCTCTTGTCCAAAACGGTTTCTCCCCAGGTACTGTAACTCTCTTACTAAAACAAAAACCGAGCCCCAAAGACACCGACGAGTCCAAAGAATCACAAAATATAACATTTCTTCCGTACATACGAGGTACGACAGACAAAATCTCTAAAATACTAAAAAGACATAATATCAAAACAATTTTTACCACTTCGCGTAAAATTGGACAATTCCTAAATTCCCCAAAAGACATCATTCCCCTTG
>CAXAKX010000095.1:398698-426214 GCA_963969525.1 Ontholestes murinus | reverse complement strand
GCCAACATGGTGGAGGGACGGACACACAGATTAAAGCTTAAAACTAGACATATCGATAAAACTTAAGACTAGATAAAAGCGATAAAAACAAAAAACAATACAAACAAATATGATAAAATCACTCGACCTAGTTGGTGTAAAAAGCCAACTAGGTGAGATGGACAAGATACAAACATTAATGATAAAATCAACTCCACCAAGTTGGTGTAAAAAGCCAACATGGTGGAGGGACGACACACAGAATAAAACTTAAACCTAGACAAAGATAAAACTTAAAGCTAAATAAAATCGGTTAAACCGTTGTCGGGTGTAAAGTGCCCGACAACAAAAACAATACAAACGAATACGATAAAATCACTCGACCTAGTTGGTGTAAAAGACCAACTAGGTGAGACGGACAAGATACAAACATCAGTGATAAAAAACAATCCACCAAGTTGGTGTAAAAAGCCAACATGGTGAAGAGACGACACACAGAATAAAACTTAAAGCTAGACACTAGGATAAAACTTAAAACTAGATAAAAACGATAAAACCGTTGTCGGGTGTAAAGTGCCCGACAACAAAAACAATACAAAACGAACGAGATAAAATCACTCGAGCTAGTTGGTGTAAAGGGCCAACTAGGCGAGACGGACGTTCACAGAATAAGTTAACACACATAATAAGTTAACATGTATAGACGATGCACAACAAATTAAAAAAAAAAAAAAAAAAACTGCTCAGCACAGTAAACTGGTCCTTACGGTACCCCTAAATTCTGCGTAGAAGTTCTGTCGCTTGCAGAAAAGCAACGACAGTTTCTACCGACAAAACAGAATTGCTCAAATCGTACGCTACATTACCTCGGAGCTTCAGCCGTACACGTTGATCTGTGTAGGCTGCACATTCCTCGATTATATGCCTCACCGTTAGAGGGCTGTGACAAGTGTGGCATGTGGGTGCTTCGTCACCGGTCAGGAGATGAGAATGGGTCAAGCTAGTATGACCCATTCGTAGGCGGGTCAGAGCGACCTCCTGTCTCCTATTAAGTGCGACCGGTGACTTCCATGCTGTCACAGGAGAGTTTTACAGCTTTAAGCTTACTCTCGAGGCTCTCCCATTCCCTTTGCCATGCTTTGTTGACTAACGCCGTAACGCCGACCTTGACATCGTCAGGCCGACACATGGCGTAGTCAACATGATCCGCGAGAGCTGCCTGACGGGCAGCTCTGTCTGCAATCTCGTTGCCTTCAATACCGACGTGAGATGGCACCCAGACGAAGACAACACGCTTACTAGTGAGACGCAGATTGTACAGAACAGAAAGGATGTTCTGTACGAGCGGATCATTACTTTGGCTGTCGGCTATACTTTCTAGGGAAGAGAGTGAATCAGACAGAACGAGGAATGTACTACTGCTAGACATATCGCAGTAGTGGAGCGCTTTCAATATTGCGTATAGTTCGGCAGTATATACGGTGGACAGAGGATCTAGCGACCACGAGTGGGGAGTGGAGTCAACCACAAAGGCTGCTCCTACTCCAATGTCGGTCTTAGATCCATCCGTATATATGCAGCAAGAGTCTGTATATTTATTCAAGAGTTCCAATAATTTTACCCGAAAAATTGCCGGCGTCGTTTGTTGCTTCTGGTGTTCAAGCAAATCTAGGGATATGTGTCGTGCAGGTATCAACCATGGCGACACCTCGCACACACCCACCGGCTGTATTTCGGGCAAATGGAACTCTTGACTCTTGCGGAACTCGCGCGCTCGGACACACACCGTCCTTGTGACAGACGCCGCAAGGCGTATTTTCGGTAAGTCTCTGCTCTGTTAAAACAAGCCAAATTGATATGTTTCGGGTTACTACGTAGAGACGCTTCGTATCGCAAAGCGAACCGAAGACGTCTGTACTTTAGCGGTAGTAACCCGGAACCACAGCAGAGACTATTCCTTGGTGTGGTCCTAAAAGCTCCTGTAGCGTAACGTATACCTGCAAAATGTATCGAATCTAGGACTTGCAACCACGAATTACGAGCAGCGGAATATACTGCGCACCCGTAATCAAGCCTGGACAGAACCAGAGCCTGATACAGCCGCAGCAAAACCTCTCTGCTCGCACCCCAATTAATGTTTGAAAGGCACCTAATTAAATTAAGTGCCTTTTTACACCTCGTTTCAAGGTCATTAATATGGGGACGGAAGGACAGAGTCCTGTCGAAAATCAGTCCTAGAAATCGATAACTGTCGACACATTGAATAACAGAACCATTGATGCGTAGACTAGGCTCCCTGTGTGGCTTTCTCAGACGACAAAAATGGACACAAGCCATCTTTGTCTCTGAAAAACGAAAACCACACGAGCCAGCGTCTCGAACGATGTTATCAATGCTCCTCTGCAGCTCTCTACATATAGCCGGGATGGTATCTCCGGCCATGTAGATTGCGAGGTCGTCGACATACAGGCACGTATTCACTGGGATACTAACGGAAGTTGCAATATCGTTTACCGCTATAGAAAATAGGGTTACGCTTATGGTAGAGCCCTGCGGTATCCCGTTTTCTTGTACGTGGAGAGAGGAGAGAGAATCTCCTACACGTACTCGAAAACTCCGGTGCGACAAGAAGGACTGGATGAATGAAGGCAGACGGCCTCTCAGTCCCCACCGATCCAACTTCCTGAGAATGCCATATCTCCAAGTCATGTCATATGCTTTTTCCAGGTCAAAGAACACCGCGACTAGGTGTTTTCTGTCCAGAAAGGCATTCTGAATGGCATTCTCTAAGCGGACCAGATGGTCAATTGTGGAATGACGTTTCCTAAAGCCGGACTGGTAGGGCACGATTAATTCTCGAGACTCGAGAATCCATACCAGTCGGCTATTGACCATTATTATTATTATTATTATTATTATTATTATCATTATTATTATTATTATTATTATTATTATTATTATTATTATTATTATTATTATTATTATTATTATTATTATTATTATTATTATTATTATTATTATTATTATTATTATTATTATTATTATTATTATTATTATTATTATTATTATTATTATTATTATTATTATTATTATTATTATTATTATTATTATTATTATTATTATTATTATTATTATTATTATTATTATTATTATTATTATTATTATTATTATTATTATTATTATTATTATTATTATTATTATTATTATTATTATTATTATTATTATTATTATTATTATTATTATTATTATTATTATTATTATTATTATTATTATTATTATTATTATTATTATTATTATTATTATTATTATTGCGAACGGAGTCCGACACGCAGTACGTAAGTGTATTTCCCCTCCCACAAAAAAAAAATTATTATTATTATTATTATTATTATTTTTTTTTTTTTTTTTTTTGAGCGGCATCGACTGCTAGGGCCATTAGCCGCTATTCTCTCTTTTTTTTTTTTTATTTAGCTTCTCAATAATAATAATATCCGCCTAGTTGGTGTAAAAAGCCAACTAGGCGAGACGGACTAACAAAGAATAAATTAACAAATATAAATAAAACCGCTGTCGGGTGTAAATAGCCCGACAACAGAGGGACAATACAAACAAAAATAATAAAATCACTCGTCCTAGTTGGTGTAAATGCCAACTAGGCGAGACAACCATTCACAAAATAAATTAACATATAACTAAAAATAATGACTAGATACAAAAAAATAAAATCACTCGACCTAGGCCAGCTAGGCGAGACGGACAGAACACATCCACCAAGTTGGTGTAAAAGGCCAACATGGTGGGGGGACGACACACAGATTAAAACTTAAAACTAGACATATCGATAAAACTTAAGACTAGATAAAAGCGATAAAAACAAAAACAATACAAACAAATATGATAAAATCACTCGACCTAGTTGGTGTAAAAAGCCAACTAGGTGAGATGGACAAGATACAAACATTAATGATAAAATCAACTCCACCAAGTTGGTGTAAAAAGCCAACATGGTGGAGGGACGACACACAGAATAAAACTTAAACCTAGACAAAGATAAAACTTAAAGCTAAATAAAATCGGTTAAACCGTTGTCGGGTGTAAAGTGCCCGACAACAAAAACAATACAAACGAATACGATAAAATCACTCGACCTAGTTGGTGTAAAAGACCAACTAGGTGAGACGGACAAGATACAAACATCAGTGATAAAAAACAACAATTATTATTATTATTATTATTATTATTATTATTATTATTATTATTATTATTATTATTATTATTATTATTATTATTATTATTATTATTATTATTATTATTATTATTATTATTATTATTATTATTATTATTATTATTATTATTATTATTATTATTATTATTATTATTATTATTATTATTATTATTATTATTATTATTATTATTATTATTATTATTATTATTATTATTATTATTATTATTATTATTATTATTATTATTATTATTATTATTATTATTATTATTATTATTATTATTATTATTATTATTATTATTATTATTATTATTATTATTATTATTATTATTATTATTATTATTATTATTATTATTATTATTATTATTATTATTATTATTATTATTATTATTATTATTATTATTATTATTATTATTATTATACGTGAGTTCGCCGAGTGAGGACGTGTTTATCAGTGGCTGTCGGTATTTTCTAAATAACATTGGTCTTAGTGCAAAGTGAAGTTTAATATTTTATTATAATCATTACAAATTGATGCGGAATTCAATTTGGCAAAATCAAATACAATTTACGTCATCTCTACTACAAGTAAGTAGCGAATTAAACGTGAAAGTGACAGTGCGGTCTTATTGCAAGATACAATAAGGACTATTTTTAAAGTAGACATAGTATTAATTCGTGCACTCGATCCATTTCACGGTCAATTAGTTTTTTTGTCATATCACGAACTATTTTTGGGGATTCTCCAGTGAACAGAGACAAAAAATAATAATAGTGCAATGAACTGATCAGATGTGTGGGAAATAAATGAAAAGAAATAAATTAATTTATACAAATTCGAAAATACATAATTTTAAACATACAAATTTAATTTACCAAATAAACTATTTAATAACAATAAATTTAACTAACTTCATAAGCGGTGTAGTGCAATAGAACATAAAATGAATAATTGTACGAAATGTAATAAAAAGTTATCTTCAACGGGGGAATATATAACCTGCTACAACTGTAATGCCCGCCTACACTACGAGTGTTCAACTATAAAGGAATCGACTTATAAGGCAAAGGGAGAAAATGCAAAAAAATCATGGATGTGTGATTTGTGTAGGAAGTCGCGAGATTCTAGCACCGATTCAAATAAAAGGACTGGAGACTCTAGTGAAGATTACGGCATTAGTTCGAGCAATCCTGAACAACTTATTATGGAAATGCGGGAAATAAAATCGTTGATCCAAACTATGCAAGCTCAATTTCAAGAACAAAACAAAAGTCTAGCTTTTATTAGTGATCAATATGAAGATCTTAAAAATGGTCAAAAGGATTTAAAACAACACATAAAAAATTTGGAATCCCATATCGACAATTTACAAATAGAAAATAAGCAAAAGGATTTAAAAATTAATGAATTAAATAAAAGAGTAATCGAACTTGAACAACAATCCCTTGAAAAATTTATTGATATTACTGGTGTACCTTATATTGAAAATGAGAATACAGACGATCTAGCGTGCAATATTATCCGAAAACTGGGTGTAGATATGCATAATCATGAGATAAAATCCTCACAGAGAATCATTAATAATAATAATGCACAAAATACTACTAAAAAACCTGTAATTAGAGTAGAACTATTTAAATCAGGGCTTAAACAAGAAATTTTAAAATACAAAAACAAAACCATCTTAAATAGAAACATACTTGGGGAAGGGTTCGATGGTAAAATAAAAATTTATGAATCGTTAACTAGCCAAACAAAAAAGTTGCTTTGGGAAACCAGAAATAAAGCTTTTAGCGCAAAATGGAAATACGTTTGGACAAAAAATCATAGAATATTAGCAAGAAAGGAAGACAAATCACCAGTAGTTCATATAGTATTTGATACTGACCTGGAAAAAATTCAATAACTAATAATTTATCACATAAATTTAATTAAAGAAAAGCTCAATTTTTAATGGATACTAATTATATAGATGCTGAATTATTTAATAATCAAAATTGTAAGACAATAAATCATATTGACGATTGGACAAAAATAAAAAACGCCAATAATAATATCACTATTAGTTATTTAAATATAAATTCTTTAACTGGACATTTTAATAGTTACATCACTTATGTAAATAACAGTATTAACAATTTGGATATCATGCTAATTTCTGAAGTGAAAATGGAAGAAGAAGCTTTTAAAAATGTACAAGGTATATTTAACATAAACGGATTTACAAGATCAGCCAAACTAAGAACAAATAGCAAAGGCGGTGGTCTCCTTGCATATTATAAGAATAATTTGAGAGTTCAAGAAATAAATATAAAATCAAGATATTTTGAAGCCATGCATCTGGTCATTCATTTAGCTATGATAGAATTGCACATTTTATCAGTATATCGATCTCCAAACTTACACCCACAAGAATTTATTTTGGAACTGGGGGAATATTTGTTAAAATACAATTACGTTAAAAATTTTATAGTTATAGGTGATATCAATATTAATACTTTATCAAACAACAAAATTACACAAAATTATGAAGATCTTATGTCGATAAACGGTTTTATGAAACGAGTGAATAACCCAACGCGTGAGGAATTTAGAAACGATATATTAGTAAGTGCGTGCCTTGATCATATCTTCTACAAAGGTCAACAGAGTAAACTCTCCAGTGCTGTAATTCAAACAAAAATATCGGATCATTATATGATTAGTTGCTCTTTCAATGTAGAACACAAAACGAAAACTAAAGGCAACAATACAATAACAAAATTAAATCATGCAATTTTTCGACATCAATTACAAACACTGTTTCACAAAGATATCATTGATTCCTATTATTGTCCTGAGAAATTACTATCATTTATACAAGAAACATATTTAGAAGTGAAATCCGCATCAACATATACTATAAAAAAGCGTAGATACCAAGGTAAGCCATCAAATCCCTGGATCACAGAAGCTATTCTTCAAGAAATGAAGAAACGTGATACCATCTTTCAAGCATGGAAACGCAGTTCTTCGGATGGAGAAAGACATCACAATTTGCGCGAAATGTACAAAAACCATCGAAACCAAGTTACATATTTAATTAGGAGGGAAAAACAAAAATATTATTACAATTTATTTGAAAAAACAAAAAACAATATGAAGGCAACTTGGAAAAACATAAATAATGTTATGAAGCAGAATTCAAATGCAGATAAAACTGAAATAAGCAAACATTTTAATATTCCGGATTTCGACATATCTAATAATTTTGCACAATCGTTTACTGAAACTACCGCAAATCTTTTGCATAAGTGCGATAAATATCTGTATAATAAAAGCAATAAAGACATTAATATATCAACAATATTTCTACCGAATGCCACGGAAGAGGAAGTTCTACAAATAATTATTAATCTGCATAAATATAAGGGTCCTGGAAGTGATGAAATGTTAGCAGCGGATATTATCCATCACAGTGATATTTTTAGCTATCCCATAAAACGCTTTATTAACCTGTCAATAGAACAAGGATTTGTACCACCAAAAATTAAAAAAGCTCTAGTTGTACCATTACATAAATGTGGTAATAAATCAATATATTTAAACTACAGGCCCATTTCAATACTCACAACGATAGACAAAATATTAGAAAGGTACATAGAACAAAAATTAAGAAGTTTTCTAAATAAATATAAAATACTGAACGATAAGCAATATGGTTACAGGCAGAAACGAAGTACTACAGCTTTATTAGAACATATGTCAGATTTAATAAATAACTCTCTAGATAAAAATCTTCATGTATTTTGCTTGTTCGTTGATTTTAGTAAGGCCTTTGATACAATAAGCCATTCTGTGTTGCTTGAGATATTAGAAAATTACGGGATTAGAGGAAACTGCTTGAAATGGTTTAGCAGCTACTTGGAATCAAGAACATTCTCGGTAAAAGTGAATAACGCAATAAGCAATGAACATAATATACAAACAGGTGTGCCGCAAGGGAGTATTCTTGGCCCTCTTCTTTACCTCTTATATGTCAATGACATAGGTGATTGCTTTCAACATTGCGATTATTATTTATATGCTGATGATACTCTTATAATATCGAGACACACGGAGTCAGAAACAGCAAGAAAAATATTAGAAGCGGAGTTCAAAAATTTGCAACACTGGGTTCATGACAAACAATTAGTAATAAACCAAGAAAAAACTAAACTAATGTATGTCACTACACCAAACCGAATTCGGATTAATGACATGACAATAAAATTCAATTGCAGTGATTGTCTACATGGTTCTCAAACTGCATCTAACTGCTATTGCAAACAAATTGGAACAACAACATCACAGAAGTATCTGGGAATCATCATAGATGATAAGTTTTCATGGGATGAACAAATTAACTCCTTATGCAAGAAATTAAGATATATTGCATATAAATTTTATTACTTGCATGAAATTCTGCCACAGCACATTTTAAAAACAATATACTATGCCTTAGTACAATCACTTATTAATTACGGTATCACAGTATGGGGAACAGCATCCAATTCTCAATTAAATAAAATAATCACTCTGCAAACACGAATAGTTAAATATATCCACAAAGCAGCAAATCTTCAACAGAACGATATTCAGGATGACGATATTTATAACGCATTGAGTATTATGCCTTTTCAACAATTGTTTGAATACAGATATTTAATTAATAATTACAAAAATAAAAGTAATCTACAAGAACCACAGCATCAACACCAAACAAGAAACAAAACTACAGGACAATTTTACGTGCCATCACATAACAACAAATACGGACTAAGAACTAACAAAGTGCAATTACCTAAAATTATAAATTCCTTACCCGCTGAAATTACAAACTCAGAAAAGTTAAGCACGTTTAAGCTAAACTTAAAATTATTTTTCAAAAAATAAGTATTAAATTATATATTATAAGATTTGTGGCTACTGATACACACTAGTGATCAAAGTAACGTCGCTGACAAGCTTTTAGCTTAGCGACTAGAATTACATATTTACTATCTTTCTCTAAAGAAAGTAATAAATAGAAATTAATTATTATTACGTCATGTATAAAGATAACATCTTTTTTTGGTTCAATTTATATTAGTATTGTGTTAATTTAAGTTAAATTGTTAAATGTGATTTTTATTTGCTAAACCGAATTGTTATAGTGTTGTTATATGTAAAATAAATACTTAAAAAATAAATATTAGTAATAATAAGAGGAAATATGTACTACCACAGATTATTTGCTCTGGATGTGACATGTTACATTCAGTAGTATGTGATATGTGGAAGACATGTAAAGGAGTGAAGGAGGAAGTTGGGGCAAAAAAAAAAAAAAAAAAAAAAAAAATATATTATTATTATTATTATTATTATTATTATTATTATTATTATTATTATTATTATTATTATTATTATTATTATTATTATTATTATTATTATTATTATTATTATTATTATTATTATTATTATTATTATTATTATTATTATTATTATTATTATTATTATTATTATTATTATTATTATTATTATTATTATTATTATTATTATTATTATTATTATTATTATTATTATTATTATTATTATTATTATTATTATTATTATTATTATTATTATTATTATTATTATTATTATTATTATTATGGTTATGCGTCGGGTAATCAGATGGATGCATGAACATGGCCTCAAACTTGCCCTTGAAAAAACAGAAGTACTAATACTTACCAGAAGGCGAATACCATCGGAGATTCCCTGGAATGTGGGTGAAATGGAAATTAGATCTGCCCCTACTGTAAAGTACCTTGGTGTAACAATTGACTGCCGAGTAAAATTTAGAGAGCACTTGGAAATAGCGTGTAACAAAGCAGGCCGGGCTGTTGCGTCCCTAAGTCGACTGATGTCGAACGTAGGTGGTCCCATAGCGAGCAGGAGACGTTTGTTGGTGAACGTCGTACATTCGATCCTATTGTACGGATGCGAGGTATGGGAAGATAGAGTGAGTCGCACTGCCATGGGGAAGCTTGCTGCTGTTCAACGTAGGGCATGCCTCAGAATCTGCAGCGCATATAGAACCGTCTCCCAACCCGCGATTCAGGTAATAGCCGCCATCATACCAATACATTTAATGGCACGCGAGAGAAAATCAGCATTCGATATGAGACCAAATACTGCCCGAAATGACCTGCGCCGGCAGAGCATTGCAACTTGGCAGACTCAATGGAGCGCAGACAACAAGGGAAGATGGACCGCTCGGTTAATACCAGAACTGGCATCTTGGGTTTCAAGGAAACATGGAGAGGTCAATTATTACTTAACCCAGTTTCTCAGCGGTCACGGATACTTTTTCTCATATCTGAAAAAGATGGATAGAGTTCCCAGTCATTTGTGCCCATATGGCGATGGCGCAGAAGACACAGCATGCCACACATTTTTTGAATGTGAGAGATGGATAACACTCCGCAACGAATTGCAGAACAAGGTTGGACCAATCAATCCAGACAACATTATCATAATAATGTTATCGGAGATTAATGTGTGGCAAAGTGTAGACAACTTCGTAAAATGTGTTCTAGTTACCAAGCATAGAGAAACCCTAGCCAGGTAAAGCCGTAAGGCGTAGATAGGGGCTACCGTCCTGAAGCAATGTCCACGAGATGGTTCCGGGACGGGTTTACTCTAAATGCCCAGGACAGGGGGTTTTTAGTGGGTGCAAGTCCCACACACCAGCAGCAAAAAGGGTCCGCTGCTGACGGTGCACAGGCATTTTCCCCCAGCACATCAGAAAGCAAAAAAAAAAAAAAAAAAAAAAAATTATTATTATTATTATTATTATTATTATTATTATTATTATTATTATTATTATTATTATTATTATTATTATTATTATTATTATTATTATTATTATTATTATTATTATTATTATTATTATTATTATTATTATTATTATTATTATTATTATTATTATTATTATTATTATTATTATTATTATTATTATTATTATTATTATTATTATTATTATTATTATTATTATTATTATTATTATTATTATTATTATTATTATTATTATTATTATTATTATTATTATTATTATTATTATTCCCGTGTGGGGTTGCTAGTCCCCCATCGGGCGCCTCCCCGGGTTGCGGATTGGGGAATGCCTCCCAGATATGGGTGGTACCTGGGAAATCAAATACCAGGGGCGGACAAAAACTAGCAAGGGGTAGACTGGACTCCCCGGCCGTAGCGAAGGCGACCAGTCTAGGGAAGGCCACCCGATCAAACCAATGAATTAAAGTATGATGTGTGATTCAATTAACGTTGTACCCCAGGCGGTAAACAATCCGACCGCTGGTTCCGACCGGGTGAAAGCCCCGGTGGCCAGTGCAGGCCCTATGGATTCTGGGGAGGGCCAATCATACATTCTTGCGACAACCGACGTAAACGAGAAGGAAGTGTTTGGAAGGCGTCCTACCCTTATGCGCACTCCGCCCTCCGTCCAACGGAGGAACAGTAGTAAAGACAGAACGTATATCGAAATCATTTCTCAAGATGTAGAAGAAGAAGTCAGAAGTTCAGAGTGTACGACGGAAGACAGCATGAGTCAGTCATCTGAGTTTGATGCGGAAAGAACAGTTGTATATGTGTCACCTACAAAGACACACATACACAAAATGCAACAAGAAGAAGAACTCACACTTAAGAAATGTAAAGAAATATTAATAACCATGAAAGCTGCCACAACGAGGCAAAAAAATACATCTATGGACATCAAAAATGGCTTGGTGCAACTACAAGAGGCTATCGATGTCATAGAAAATTGCCGCAGGAGCTGGAAGTATGCCCTAACATCCGCAAAGAGATTAGTAAACCTAAACAAGGAATTTGAAACTGTAAATGCTGAGCCATCAGTTAAAGGGAAAAAGCGACAGGCTGTAAGCCCTCCTACCGCAAAAGAAAAAAAGCGAACAAAAACCAAAACACATAGCATAGCTACTCCAACCGAGAATACAGCTCCTATAACAAGAAGCGAATGGCAAGAAGTTATAAGCAGAAAACAACGTCGAAAGGAAAGGCCTTTAGAGACGGCAAGAGAAAAACTTGCAAATGTCCCTAAAACACCTTCTGTAACAAACAGCGCACCTAAGAAGAAGCGGAACCGAACCAAAAAAAGAGGGGAGGCGGTAATAATAAAACCTAATGAAGGAAAAAGCTATGCCGATATCCTAAAACTAATCAGGAATGAGCCCAGCGTTCAGGCAGTACGAAGAGTAAGACAAACCCAAAGTGGGGCCGTTCTAGTGGAATTTGGAGACAACATACCGAATACCTACGTAGAAACTATGAAGCGAGTAATTGCTACACAAGCTACCGTTAAGGCATCAATACCACGATGTTCTCTTCAAATCCGGAATCTTGATGCACTTACAACAGAACATGAAGTCAGACAGGCGGTAAACTCTATCCTGGGAGAATACATAGAAGATGTCAAAATTTACGTAACTGGCCCAAACAGAAGACAGGAAAAACAAGCTTTCGTACATACTGACCAGAAGCAAGCTGCCAAATTATTGGAAGCAGGACAAGTGAAAGTTGGATGGATCAGCACCAACTTCAGGGCGGTGGCAGAAGCTCCGAGATGCCACAGGTGTTTCGACTATGGGCATTCAATAGGAAAATGTAATGGACCAGATCGCCGGGGAGAAGGAGTATGTCACAGATGTGGAGAAAAGGGCCACATCAAATCTGAATGCCAAGGAGACCCCAAATGTTTCCTCTGCGAAGGTGCGGCACACATAGCTGGCTCAAAAAAATGTCCAAAATTCAGGGCAGCTTTAGAGGAGACAAAGCGTAAAATACCACAGAATGGCAGTTAAAATAATGCAGGGAAACTTACATCGGAGTAGAATAGCGGATAGTCTTCTCACGCAGCTCATGTTGGAAATGAAGACAGATGTGGTTCTTATATCGGAACAATACCAGAATAAGGACGATGGTCTTTGGTATAAGGATAATAGCGGAACGGCGGCTGTCCGTGTTTCTCAACCGGCAATGGTGCGACGACATGGTGGTGGTAATGGTTTTGTATGGGTGTACATAAACGACATCTATTATGTCAGCTGCTACCTAACTCCCAATGAACCAATAGCAGAATTTCAAAATAAACTGAACGCAATGGAGGACGCACTTGCCTCAATGGGCTCACGAATAATCCTCGGTGGGGACATAAACGCAAAGTCGGAGGAGTGGGGAATGCCTCAAACCGACGGAAGAGGAAAAAGAATCCTAGAAATGGCAGCAAGGCTGGGTCTTATTGTCCTGAACGTTGGTAATACAACGACTTTCAGACGTCCAGGCTTCATGCAAACCATCCCTGATGTCACCTTTTCTTCCGAAGCACTGGCGAGGGAAATAAGGAATTGGCATGTGGTCGAGAGATATACTGGTAGTGACCACCAGTATATCTCTTTCGAAGTAGTGACGGGTGGAAAAGAAACAAAAAGCTCATCAAAATCAGGAGGCTGGAATGTTGCAAAGTTTAATAAGCAACTTTTCTACGAAGCAGTCTCCCGAAAAATTAACAACATAACTCCACTCACCACAGCGGCGGATCGTGTGGAGAATATGATGACAATCCTCCATGAAGCTTGTGAGGCCAGTATGCCTAAAAAACATAAACACCGCAAGCCCTCTGCTTACTGGTGGACGGAAGAGATTGCAGAGATGCGGAAAAACTGCCAACGCCTGAGAAGGAAATTAACTAGGGTCAGAACTAGGCAGCCTACTCCACACGAAGAGACTACAGCCTTAAAAAGAGCTAGAAAAACGCTCAAAACAGCTATATACAACAGCAAGCTTGCAAAATGGAAGGCCCTTATTGAGGACGTCAACCGTGATACATGGGGGCTGGGATATAGGATCGTGATGAAGAAGCTGGGTGCTATTCAGGGGAATAACAGTCTCCCTCCACAAGTAATAACCAGAATTGTCGACGAGCTTTTTCCTACCCATCCAATACATGTATTTGAATTGGAGGATACTACAGCGGAGATTCCACCTTTTAGCGAAGAGGAATTGACCAAGGCTTCAAAATCTCTTAAGTGCAGGAGGGCGCCTGGCCCAGATGGAATACCAGCTGAGGCTGTCAAGGGCATAGCTCTGCAGTTTCCGGACCTCTTACTAGCCACCTATAACGCCTGCCTATCAGAAGGTTGTTTCCCAGAACAATGGAAGCACCAGAGACTAGTGTTGGTTCCAAAGGGAAAAGGAGATCCCTTTCAGGCATCAGCACATAGACCTCTTTGTATGTTGGACACATCAGGTAAACTGTACGAGATACTCATCCAGAACCGGCTATCTTATTATACAGAAGGCGAAAATGGGTTGTCGGCGAACCAACACGGCTTTCGAAAAGGTATGTCTACAATCAGTGCGCTGTCCCAATTGTTAGGCATATATGAAGGACTACAGACTGTCAATCACTTCTCTCGTCCAATCGTAGCACTCGTAACATTGGACGTTAGAAATGCATTCAACTCGGCTAGTTGGAAGCACATACTTAACGCTCTACGGGATCGATTTAAGGTAGCGCCTTACCTTTTACGAGTGATATGCGATTACCTGAAAAACAGAAAACTGTCATTTGAAACATCGGAAGGTAAATGCGAGAAAATACTTACCGCTGGGGCTGCACAAGGGTCTATACTGGGGCCCACACTCTGGAATGTTGCCTACGATGGTATATTTACAATTCCTGATCTACCTGAAGAAGCTAACATAATTGGATACGCCGATGACGTTGCAGTCGTGATAGCTGGTCGGAATACCGAGCACGTGCAACTAACCTTAAACATGGTTATGCGTCGGGTAATCAGATGGATGCATCAACATGGCCTCAAACTCGCCCTTGAAAAAACAGAAGTACTAATACTTACCAGAAGGCGAATACCATTGGAGATTCCCTGGAATGTGGGTGAAATGGAAATTAGATCTGCCCCTACTGTAAAGTACCTTGGTGTAACAATTGACTGCCGAGTAAAATTTAGAGAGCACTTGGAAATAGCGTGTAACAAAGCAGGCCGGGCTGTTGCGTCCCTAAGTCGACTGATGTCGAACGTAGGTGGTCCCATAGCGAGCAGGAGACGTTTGTTGGTGAACGTCGTACATTCGATCCTATTGTACGGATGCGAGGTATGGGAAGATAGAGTGAGTCGCACTGCCATGGGGAAGCTTGCTGCTGTTCAACGTAGGGCATGCCTCAGAATCTGCAGCGCATATAGAACCGTCTCCCAACCCGCGATTCAGGTAATAGCCGCCATCATACCAATACATTTAATGGCACGCGAGAGAAAATCAGCATTCGATATGAGACCAAATACTGCCCGAAATGACCTGCGCCGGCAGAGCATTGCAACTTGGCAGACTCAATGGAGCGCAGACAACAAGGGAAGATGGACCGCTCGGTTAATACCAGAACTGGCATCTTGGGTTTCAAGGAAACATGGAGAGGTCAATTATTACTTAACCCAGTTTCTCAGCGGTCACGGATACTTTTTCTCATATCTGAAAAAGATGGATAGAGTTCCCAGTCATTTGTGCCCATATGGCGATGGCACAGAAGACACAGCATGCCACACATTTTTTGAATGTGAGAGATGGATAACACTCCGCAACGAATTGCAGAACAAGGTTGGACCAATCAATCCAGACAACATTATCATAATAATGCTATCGGAGATTAATGTGTGGCAAAGTGTAGACAACTTCGTAAAATGTGTTCTAGTTACCAAGCATAGAGAAACCCTAGCCAGGTAAAGCCGTAAGGCGTAGATAGGGGCTACCGTCCTGAAGCAATGTCCACGAGATGGTTCCGGGACGGGTTTACTCTAAATGCCCAGGACAGGGGGTTTTTAGTGGGTGCAAGTCCCACACACCAGCAGCAAAAAGGGTCCGCTGCTGACGGTGCACAGGCATTTTCCCCCAGCACATCAGAAAGCAAAAAAAAAAAAAAAAAAAAAAAAAAATTATTATTATTATTATTATTATTATTATTATTATTATTATTATTATTTAAGGTTTTCTCAGCTTATGCTGGTTGTTTCCTAGATACACAGGCATTGCCAGGTGTATATAGAGTTACTATTGCATTTATTGTTTTAAAAATGTTCTAACTATATTGCAAGTTTTTAATATAATTGCCTTCTGTATTTGTTGGTGTAGTAGAGGGGATAAGTCCTAGGCGTCTTTTGTATTGTTGTGTAATACCTTTTTTTATTATTGTGTGTTCTATTTTCCTATTTTGTTGGATCCCTAGATATTTGTAGGTCTCATATTCTTGCATATTATCCATTGTTTGACTTTTGAGGGTTTCTGTCACTACTTCATTCTTCCATTTTCCCTTTTCTATTATTAACATTTTACATTTGCTAATTCCGAATTCCATATTGATGTCTGTTGATATGTCTTCTGTTATTTTTATCAGACTCTTCATCTGAGTTTTTGTTGGCCCATATAGTTTATTATTATTATTATTATTATTATTATTATTATTATTATTATTATTATTATTATTATTATTATTATTATTATTATTATTATTATTATTATTATTATTATTATTGCATTAAGTTAAGTGGTAAAAGTTCGAAATTGCGCTGTGATTTCAATCCGGCAATATATTTAAATAAATAACTAATTGTAGAGGCTTTTACTTCGTGATACATTGTATGATTCAAAATAAAATAAAACGAATAACTTTGTTCTTATCACTTTTTTAATAACACTTGTTACTATAGTTTCGACAACTTCAGCTTGTCATTATCAAACAATTAGTATTTAAAATTACAGTTGACACCAAATTTATAACGCATTGAAAAGCGGAGAGAACATAAGGTTCGTTTGGTCACTAATGATGGGGATGTCCGGATTACCATTTAGCTTGAAGAACTCAATGGACTCCAGTAAATCCATCTTAAGTCCCTTTTCGGCGAAGTGGATTACCTCGAGTTCGTTTTCTTCAAATGAGTGACCGTTTTCCTTAATGTGATTAGCGAATATTGATTTATTTGCGCTAATGTGTTCTTTTAATCTTGTGTTAAAATTGCGTCCTAATTGACCAATATATTCTCCCAAACAATTTTTGCATTTTAACTTGTATATACCGGATTTTAACATTTTATGAATAGGTGTTTTATTATTCAAAATAATATTACAGATTTTATTTGGGGATTTTAAGGAAACATTAATATTATGTTGTTTTTTCTAAAACAGATTTAATTTTATGTGTGATATTGCCGAAAAATATCAGTATTTTAAAATTTGAATTTAGTTTTGTATTATTAACTGCGTACAAGAATTTTTTAATTAAGTTGATCTCTTGTTTTTGAATTAATTTATCTATTAAATTATGTGGATAACCATTGTTGATAGCAAGGGACTGGATGGTTTTTATTTCATTCTTTTAAGATTGGTCTGTTAATGGAATTGTTTTTGCTCTGTAAATCATGGTTTCAAATGGGGATAATTTGTGTTTTATTGTATGTCTAGATGTATTATGAATTAAAGTATCCGTGAATGTAGGTTTTCTATAAATATCAAAATTGAATTTATGGTTCTAGTTATTTAGAGATCTAAGAATTTTATATTTTGGTTAACTTCTTTTTCTAGTGTGAATTTTATATTTGGATGTGTGTTACTTATTTCGTTGAGAAATTGATCTAGTTGACTTTCTGTTCCTCTGAAGCAAGCAAGTATGTCATCGACATATCTATACCAGAACAGAATGTGTGATTTGGCTGAATTTAATTTTAATATTGTTTTGGTTATATTATGCATAAAAATTTCTGCTAGTAAAGGGGTCAATGGAGAGCCCATTGCTAAGCCTCCCTTTTGCTTATAATTTTTTTTCTCAAATGAAAAATAATTATTGTCTAAGATGATTTTAATTAATTCTAAAAATTCATGGATAATAACTGGATTGGCATTACATTCTTCTAAAGTTTGTTGTACTAGTTTTATGCAGTCTTGTGGTGTAATGTTCGAGAACATATTGCTCACATCGAACGAGACTAATTTGGAGTTTGATTGAAGCTGATGTTTTCGTAGTTGTTTTGTTAGCTCGATGGAATTTTTTACAGATTTTGGGTCTTTAAAGTGAGTTAATTCTCTAAAAATAGAATTTAGTTTTATGCATAACTGTCGAGTTGGGGAGTTAATGTAAGTTACTACAGGTCTAATTGGTTCTCCTGGTTTGTGAATTTTAATTAAACCGTACAGTCGCGGACACATTGGATTCATTGGTAAAATTTTGAATTGATCTCTTTGTGATAAAATGCTGTTAGAAACTTTAATTAAGGATTTTAAATTTTTCATAATGCAGTTTGTCGGATCTCTGTTAATTAAGAATTACATTGGAACTACTGATAAAATCTTCAACTTTTTGTATATAATCTGCTTTGTTTAAAACAACTGTTGAATTTCCCTTATCTGCTTTCGTTATTATTATTTATTGGTTTTAACTTTATTTCTAATATTCCTTACATTTTTTGAGTCTGAAGTACTATCTAGTTTAGCTTGTTTTATGAGTTGACCAATTTTGGCTTTACTAAGTTCACATTCGTGGACATTTTTCAGGGCAATTTCTGTTTCGACTATTAATGTTTCTTTAAATTCTTACAATCAATATGAGGTGAATATTTTGGACCTAATTCTAAAATTGACTTCTCTTGACTTGAAAAATGAGTATTTGATAGATTAATGACTCTAGGGTGAAATTTTGTATTATTTGTGGGAGTTTGTGGAACATTACCGATTGCTTTTTGGCGTAACTTGGCGATCTTCTTCTTTTGCACTTGACACTTTTTATATATTATGGCACTCACTTTACTTCTTAAATAATCATCCAGGAGGTCGAATCCACTGCATGTAGGTGGAAAAGTAATTCAGTGTGGAGCACTTTCAGGAATGTCCGTATAACATCCCGTCTTCGGAACCAGAATTTTGCTTCTTCCTTAATTCTTAATCTTTCGGCTGCTGCTTTGGTTTTCTTACCAGCGATTGTGTTGGTATTCATTTTAATTTGTGCGTATTTGGGTATGATGTTATATTTTAAACACTCTTGATTAGAACTGATATTTTGCACTGCTAATTTGTGTTTCAAATGTAATTTATAATATGTTTTAGCCTTAACTGCCACACTGGCTTCAATTAAATAAGTAATTACTTCGTGATACATTTTACTTTTTTAATAACACTTGTTACTATAGTTTCGACAACTTCAGCTTATCATTATCAAACAATTAATATTATTTTTAGTTTCTTAATTGACTCCGATTGTCATCTTGCAAAATAGATGGGTTTGTATATAATAGAGTTTTCTTTATTTAATTAATTTTAAACACTTTAAAAACTTACAGTATTTAAAATATATTTTTAATATTTTTGAATTTGAATAAAAACATTGACCGTGATACATCTGGTATAAACAACTTTGATCTTTTAGACAACCCCTTAGAAAATATTTATATTATTAACCATTTAAAGTGGGTAGACTTAATAATAAAGAAATAATAAAGAAACCTATATTGAACTCTTATTAAACAGTATAAATTAAATATTGATTTACAAATGGATTAACGAAATAAAAGTAATAATTTTAATTGTACATTATTACAATGTAAAAACTGTCAACTAACAGTTAAAACAACTACTCGTCGTACTAAAGTACCGCTTGGTATTGAATTACATAACTGTTAGTTGTCTTTACATGTTAGAAATTTCTTTCGAATTAGTTTAACCTTTGAAAATAATCGGATATGGTCGGAACACATTTCAGGAAACTAAGGAAAATAAAAGTAACAATATAACAAGTGTTTTTCTTTGCCAAAATTACATTCAGCACAATGTAACTATTTTGTGATGTCATCATTTTTTAAACACTAGGTTGTTACACGAGTTAAAACGATATGCAGTTCTTCCCATTTTACATTACGGTCTCGAATAACTTGCAACAGGATGGAGCACCGGCACATTATACAAATCAAATTCATGCTCATCTCAACGAAGTTTTCCCGAAATGGTGGATTGGTCGTGGAGGGCTAGTGAATTGGTCGGCTCGGTCTCCGGACTTGATGTCCTTGGATTTTCCTTGTAGGGATGTAGTTTTTCGCGAACCACAAATGACGACATGAAAGAGAGGATTCGCCGTGCCTGTGGACAAATCAGACCTAACATTTTGCAAAAAACGACGGAGAGCTTCGAGAAGAGAGTGACAGTATGCCACAATAATGGACATCACTTCGAGCAGATATTGTAGGTAGTAGGCGATAATGAATTGGTCCATTTGTGACGGCACGTAAACACATATTTCTAAAATATTACGTATTTGTCAACTAATTGTCCAGTTGGCCTCGTTTTCCCGCCCTCTTAGAATCTGGAGCGAAGGTATTTTGTCAGAAACTTCAAAACGATGTCTGTGTGTATGTGGATTTTTTTTCTTAAATAAGAACGGTTTTATTTCATCTGAATCTTTTGAAACATTTTTCTCAAAAAAAAACGAATTGTTAAGATTCGAATACCATCTGTATTCAATTCGAAAAAAGACGCCAGAAAAAAAAGCATATTTTTTACACTCTTTAAGAATCTGCAATAAAAATATTGGGATTTCCATTTAAGATTTTCAAGATGACCTCCTTTTCCAGCCCCCGTGGGGTCTGGCGGACTATTTTGTCAGAATTCGATGTCCCATTTGTTAGTTCCATTTATACATATTTATTAAAACAATCACTCACACGTTCAGTTTAAAAAATGATAAATTTTCATTATTATTATTATTTTGATCACATTTCCGCGAAAATTAAAATTTTAATCCACTCTAGTTTTCAAAATTAATATTTTATTACTATTTTCGGATTAACACAATTAAAATTACTTCTATGAATTGTATAGTCAGGGTAGCCCATTTTTCGTATGTATGTGTTTAGTATTAAGTTAATTATCTCGGGCATTGTTTATAACCGTTTTTCTTCATTGTATTTTGTAGCTTTGATGATGCTAAAAACCAATTAGCGAAAGCTTTTTAAGAACAACATTTGTTCCCCTATTTGGACATAACCGCCCGTTATTTTCCCATTATACAGTGCTTCCCAAAAGTAACGGATACATTATGTAAACTCGTAAATAAAAATATTTCAGAAAAATGCTTTGACAGGTCGATTTTTGTTTTTAAATTACTATCCTGAGATATATTTTTAAGCCACCCATCTCTTCACCCCTAAGGGGTGGAAACCCCAACTTTAAAAATTCATATTGCAAAGTACCCCTTCCGATACCTCAGTTGATATATTTTTTTTATTCTGAATACAACAAAATAAAAATAATCAAAATCGGTTGATAAATAACGGCGATATTTACAAAAATGGTGATGTGGCCGTCATAGTACTTTCCCTATATTTTACTCGAAAACTATAAGGTTTACGTATTCTCAATAATTTGTTCACTTTTTAATTATTTCCAATTATTTGTTATATAAATTAGAACTTATTCAGTTCTTAATGAAGAAGTTTTATTAAAATATATTTTTCGTAAAATTCTCAACTTTTGAGAAAAAAAATAAAAATTGAAAATTTTGACATTTTTTGATAACTGCTTATAAACTATTCAAGTTACATGAAATTTATATTGGAATAATTGGAAAGAATTAAAAAGTGAACAAATTATTAATTAATTAGTGGTTGTTTGTGTGGAAGTATGTGTGTCAATATTACTTTTTTACATGTGTTTGGGAGGCTTTGGGAAACACATGGAAACACATATTAAAAAATCAACAAGCACACATAAATGTCATTAAAAGTAATATTGACACATACCAGTCACGCGCAGCCAAACAAGACGTAACGTCGAAAGGGGGACGCCTACAGAAGCCACTTGAAAATGATGACAGAGAGCTCATCGAAACGTCGTGAGAACTTTCCACAAACTACGCGGAGGACAACCCGAAAGCCAATTGTAACATATTACACCCGAGAAAATATCAAATTAAACATATATATATATATATATATATATATATATATATATATATATATATATATATATATATATATATATATAATTAATTTTTTGTGCTAATGGCGTTGAAAAATTTTCAAACAATGTACCGATGTACAAGATCGGGAAAATCCGCGGACAGCTGTTTCGCCATTATTGTGGCTCGTCAGCACGGCGTATCTCTCAATCTCGCACATCAGTACAATTTTTTGGAACTTATATTTATTGTTAATTCTTCCGCCTTAACGTTGGAATGAAACTGCGGAAGATTTACCTTATTAGCCACTTTTAGGTCGCACACATCCAAATTGCTCTACCAAGTCATGTCACTAAGGATATGTTAGCACGAACCATGACGAGTGAGCGTTAGAATCCCCCAAAGTGGTCTGATTTAATTATTTTCAACGCCTGACCATAGATAATATTTGATATATTGACGTGTATTGACATTATGTATAATAATAATTATTTAGTGTCTTTTAACAATTAATTTTTAACTTTATTATAGTTCATAAATATTCATATTTGGAACAAACAAATATCTTGTTTGTATTAGGATTTTGCAAAGAAAATTGTTTGTTAGATGTTGTTTTAATTTATTTTATTAATTGATATTATTTAATTTTTATGCAATTGAGTAAGTTTATTTACTTATTAATGAGTGCATAATGAGTATACTATATTCATATTTTTTTTTTGTACAAAAACCGTACAAGATATCAAAAACTAGTAAGAGTAAAAAAAAATTTAAATCGAATGCCCTTTTAAATAGATTTTTTTGGATTTTATTGGATGCACCAATAAAAAATATTTTAGTTTTTAATTGGTGGTACAACTGTTTTTTATACTTCCTGTCAATCACTAATGTCCACAATAACTGAAATGATGTATAATATTATGGTACCTATTAATAATAAATTTCATTCAAATCAAATACAGCGTTCAATTGTTATAAACAAAAGAAATAAAAAAAATTGAAACTTTGAAGCCAAATTCCGGCTTAACCGTAAATTTTTGGATATAGATAAGTTGCATTAAATCATCATATTTTGACCCCAGGAATCTATGGTCCAGCCATTTCCCCGCATTAACGGGACACCCTATATATATATATACAGGGCGAGTTTTTTTCGATGTTCTCTATGGGGATCTCGGAAACTATAAGAGATAGAGAAACGGTTAAAAGGGAAAAGAAGTGTAGATTTACGAGACGAATAAAATTCTACTTTCAAAGTTTTCAAAAAAGTCAAGCGTAACTAGATATTTTAAAAAAAGTAAAAACTGTCAATTTTATCAAATCAATATATCTCGGTTATTATAACAGATAGAAAAAAACTGTAAAGGACAAAGTTTTAGATAATTTTATGCAGATTAATAAAAAATAATCAAAAATTTTTTATCGCCATTATTTTCTGAGATATGACGCAAACTTACATTTTTTAAATGGAAACCATAGTTGGCTGTGACCTCATTCAAAAAGTAATTTTTTCACTTTAATCCCATATGACATACGATATAGTTATTTCTAAAAATAAGTGAGTTATAGTCATTTTAAATTTTATTATAAATGAAAAAATGGGTAACCATGAAAAAGGTGAAAGTAAAACAATTGCAGTTGTTTATAATAATAGCAATATTGTAATTATTAGTTTTACAGAGATAAATCAAAATGAAACATCAGCATAATGTAATTCTGTAATTATCAATACATCAATGGGAGAGAAATTTTAATATTAAAAAAATATGGTCAAAGAGTCCACTATTAATACCATTATGACATAAATTATATCTTTTTCAAATTGAATTTATGGCTTTTTTGACTATTCTCATGTAAATTGAATTAAATATTTCAATAACAGCTAGTTCACGAATTGATATGATTTTTCATATACTTTGTTTTTAACATAACCCAACAGAAAAAATTCTAAAACGCTCAAATCGGGAGATCTAGGTGGCCCTGGGATTGGTTTATTTCTTCCCACTTATGAGTTAGGAAAAGCATCATAATTTGTAATGATAAATTTAAACAATCGAGCGTATCTTCAAATGTTTTCTGAAGAAAAATGAAAGTAATCATTTTCACTTAGTGAGCTTTCAAAAATATATGGACCGAGAATTATTAATCGAAACACACCATGGATTAAACCCAAATTTTAATTTGTTATTTTCTCTGTGAAACTTCTCGTGGATTCTCTTGAGTTCATATATGTTCATTGTGGCGATTAAAAATACCAAAATTGTGAATCGCGATTCATCTGTTCATAATATTTTTGTAAGAAACGTATTATCCTCTTGACAAATGGGTTTATACCACATACAGAAGGCCATTTAAAAAAAATATTATTCTTATCCTCTTGACAAATGGGTTTATACCACATACAGAAGGCCATTTAAAAAAATATTATTCTTATGCGGTTTTTCATTTTTGTTTAACTTTGTAGAACTAATAATTACAATTTTTCTATTATTATAAACAACTGCAATTGTTTTACTTTCATCTTTTTCATGGCTACCCATTTCTTATTTATAATAAAATTTTAAATGACTATAACTCACTTATTTTTAAAAATAACTATGTCGTATGTCATACTGGATTAAAGAGAAAAAAAATACCTTTTGAATGAGGCCATAGCCAACTATGATTTCCATTTAAAAAAATGTAAGTTTGCATCATATCTCGGAAAATAATGGCGATAAAAAATTTTTGATTTTATTTTATTAATCTACATAAAATTATCTAAAACTTTGTCCTTTACAGTTTTTTTCTATCTGTTAGAATAACCGATATATATTGATTTGAAAAAATTGACACTTTTTACTTTTTTCAAAATATCTAGTTACCCTTGACTTTTTGAAAACTTTGAAAGTGGAATTTTATTTGTCTCGTAAATCTGCACTTCTTTCTCCATTTAACCGTTTCTCTATCTCTTATAGTTTCCGAGATCCCCATAGAGAACATCGAAAAAACTCACCCTGTATATATACATTGAACGCTTTATTCGATTTGAATGAAATTTATTATTAATAACTACCATAATATAATACATCATTTCAGTTATTATGGTCATTAGTAATTGACAGGAAGTATAAAAAACAGTAGTACCATCACTTAAAAACTAAAATATTTTATTATTGGTGCAAACAATGAAAGTTAAAAAAATATTTCCTGAAATACGAATTAATTTTAAAACTTTTTTGTATCTTAATAATATTTGATATCTTTTACGGTTTTTGCACAAAAAATAAAATATTAATATAGTATGCAGATTTGCACTCATTAATAAGTAAATCAACTTATTCAATTGAATAAAAATTAAATAATACTAATTGATACAATAAATCAAAACAACATCTAACACTTTTTAAACAATTTTCTTTGCAAAATCCGAAATCTGTTTGCTGCAAATGTGAATATTTATGAACTATAATAAAGTTAACAATAAATGATTTAAAGACACTCAGTAATTATTAATTTACATAATTTACATTTTTTAAACAAAGACGGCCACGAAAAACATATATTTTTGATTTGATTGAAAACTAGATTTAGTATTTACTAGATAAAAAAAATATATTTTATTTTTTTGTGCGAAAACCGTACAAGATATCAAATTTTATTAAGAGACAAAAAAAGTTTTAATTGGTCTTTCTGGAAATATTTTTTTAGATTTGATTGGATGCACCAATAAAAAATATTTTAGTTTTTAAGTGGTGGTACTACTATTTTTTATACTTCCTGTCAATCACTAATGACCATAATAACTGAAATGATATATTATACTAAGGTAGTTATTAATAATTAATTTCATTCAAATCAAATAAAGCGTTCAATTGTTATAAACAAAAGAAATAAAAAAAATTGAAACTTTGAAGCCAAATTCCGGCTATATATATATATATATATATATATATATATATATATATATATATATATATATATATATATATACTATGATATATAGGTGTCCCATTTTAATCCGCCAGTAGCGATAATTCTGAAACAATCCATTGAATAAAAAAGTGTTCCAAATGAAAAGTTAGTGGTTCTGAGGGGGACATCTGATGCCGTAGACTTTGCCACCCCAGCCCCCCAAGGGGGGCGGGAACAGGGGGCAACTTTAAAATCTTAAATGGAAACCCCTATTTTTTATTGCAGATTCTGATAGAGGGTTAAAAAGTATGTAAGTTTTATCCGAAACATTTTTTTTATTGGCCGAGAGATGGCGCTGCAAATGTAAAAGTTAAGTTTTTTGTTAATTAAATTGCGAAAATCGTCACGTAATTAACTGTTATTATTACTTAAGACTTACTCACAACCTTACAAGGTTGTTTTTTTCTCAGCCTGCCCAAATACTAACCCCGCCACCCCCCTACAAAGACGTAAAGTACTCAAAAATAGCGATTGAGTACTTCTTTTTCAAATTAAATAATGGTAAAATAATTCAAAAAAGAATGTCATTTTTTTTTTCAACCAGTGTTTGAGCTGGCCCCCCACATCGGACGTGCATAAATTGTACATTTTTAACGTCGCACTCGATTGTTTTGTTTACATTCAAAAAAGATTTCTTGGATTTTTTTTATTTTCGTTCTTTTTTAAATTAAGTTTTTAAAAATGAGTTCAGTACGCAAAGCCAAGTCGTTGAGTAATCATGGACTACTCACCGACCGAAATTGTGGACATCCTAAAAGCCATTGGAGAGTCGCTGAACAATTACACCAATGCAGTAAAACTGTATCGCCAAAGATTCCCGGATCGTCGGTGTCCGTCTCGCAGTACAATGCGAGGGCTGGAAGAACGTTTGCGCCAAGGTCACCTACAACGACACCGACCTCGAGCGAATCTTGTGGATGACTACCCCCGCACCATCGCCATACTTGGAGCTGTACACCTCAATCCGCATATCAGTCTCCGAGAAATCCAGGCAGAAATCGGCATACCGAAATCGACGGCTCAACGGTTACTCCGCGCGCCAAAGTTCCATCCGTATCACATCATGCGCGTTCAAGAACTTCATGGAAATGATTTCGCCAAACGTGTGGGTTTCTGCATCTAGGCTTTGCCGCAGATCGACCAAGACCGTTTATCCTTCCACCGAGTCCTGTTCTCCGACGAGTGCACTTTCCAGAATACCGGATTCGTCAACATCCACAATGCCCATTATTGGAGTGCTGAAAACCTCCACTGGGTTCGACAAGTGAACGCACAGCAGCGATGGAGTGTCAACGTGTGGTGTGGACTTCTCGGCTCGCAGATAATCGGACC